>CAUYSK010001455.1:0-96749 GCA_963575035.1 Avahi laniger | reverse complement strand
CATGTCTGACCTCCTTCCTCCTGGCAGGCAATTTAGTTTCAGGATATTCCTTTGGCCACGAGGGGGTCCATTGAGTCAGCCGGTGGAGGGGTGAGCCTTAAAATTTTAGTTCACACCTCTTAACTGTTTTATTATTTTTCTTGCCAATATGGAGTACAGGATATGAAGCAGCAGGAAGTCCTATCCACTGATGGTGGAAATATAAGTTGGTACAACCTCTTTGGCAAACAGTTGAAAATATTTCCTAAAGTTGATAACAGCCATACCCTTTGATCAGCAACTCTACTACTAGGTATATATCCTATACACTGAGCGTGAGTGCACCCAGATGCTAAAAAGATGGTTCATAACAACACTGTTTGTAATCTCCAAACTGGAAATAACCCAAATGTCCCTCAACAGTATATTGTAGCATACTCATGACTGGAATACCAAATAGTCCTGAAAACCAGTGAACTTCAGTGACACAACAGGGAAGCCTCAGGATATTGAGGAAAGGAAGGAAGCTATAAAAGAATACATATAGTATTGAACCATGCACATAATGACCTGGAACTCTGTTAGGAATGCGTAAGTAGGTGGTAAAGCTATAAAGAAAACAAGGAAGTGAGTATCACAAAAGATAGTGGGTGCCTCTCTATGGGAGGGACAGGATTATTACCAGGGTCACGTGGGGGTGGGGAGAGTGTTAATGTTTCCTCCTTGACCTGGGTGATTGTGTACAGGTTTATAATAATTGTTTTACTGTACATGTGTATTTTATGCTTATGTTCATATTTATATTCTGTTTATATCACAATTTTTAAAAATTAAAGGGGTATCTGGGAAGTGAGATTCATGGGCCATTTATTTTTCTTTGTATTTTTTGGGAAGTCGCGAGCCTGCCTGGGGCTTAGGGGTGTGGACTGTGCAGCCAAATTCCCGTGTTGACAGCACAGTTCTACTTCCTACCTGGGCAGGTCACCTGCCCACTCAGCGCCTTAGTTGCTCCATCAGTAATTGTTGTGAAAACTAAACAAATAAGAGATAAGGAACAATTAAGCATTCTAAAACATGAACTATTGGTTTCCTTAACTCCATTAAACATAAGAAATATTGTTTTTTAAACTGAAGATTTGTTTCTTGTTCGGCTTGAATTCATACCTCAGAGCTCTGAAACAGAAGAGGCCTCATGGCCCCCCGGGCAGCCCCTGGGCCTGGGCAGAGGCGGCGGGCAGGGCCGAGGGGGGGCTCTGGACGCGCCTGCAGAACCCCAAGTTACACGGACAGCTGAGCCTCTCCGTAAACACGGGGAGCTTCCAGCCAGCCTGTGTCTGAAAGTCACATGAAGGCCGCCGGCTGGGGGGCCTCGACAAGCTAGCAGTCAAGAGACTCTGGGACAGAAGAGGACGCCCGTGGGGAGAGGGCGGCGGGAGAGCAGCACCAGGCTGCGTGGCCCGGGTGAGCCCCTAACCCATCTGTGCCTCATTTCCCTCCTTGGAAACACTGGGGAAGCCCTAGGACCTGGCCACGGGGCCGTGGTAAGGAGCCAATCAGTGGACAGCAGAAAGCACTCGGAAGGGGCCTGGCACGGAGGAAGAGCAGGGCACAGCTCCCTGAAGCCCTTCGAGAAGCCCAGCGGCCCTGAGGTCCTGCGGGCTGTGGGGATGGATTTGACCGGGGGGATTCAGATCGTCTCAGCCCAGGAAGGAGACTCCAACCAGCTCCAGCTGGGATTCATGGGGAGAAGAGCCCTGCAGCATTCTCCAGGCCTGCCACGTCCTCCTGGGTGTCAGACACAGGATGCAGCCAGGAGAGAAGGGGACCCAGTCCCTCCGTCCACGCAGCTGGTCTGTTTCTTTTACTGGTAGTAGTATTTAGCCATTTCGTTTATCCTCTTCAGAGATGATGGGCGTTTCCTGACCATGCCTCTTGTCCACTCGAGAGTATGCTGCCAGCAGGAAATGCACGTAAATAGTGAAGAGTGATCCTCTGTTCCCAAATGGATGACAAATGTCCCATGGACCAACGGAAGTGGCTACTTGGAGAACAGTCCCCTGAACTCAAGTGTATCCTGCTCCTAACTTAACCTTTAAAGTTAAGTGTCCTGTGCTTTTCTGGACAGAGTGGCTGAAGTCAAGTGCCCTGACCCCAGAATGAGCCACTCTAAAGAAACCTAAAACTAATAAGCGACCCATTTGAAAGCAGGCGCCATAATCCAAGAGGGAAAGTCAAGAAAAAATGGGTCATCATGTGGAAAAGAAAAACATCCATGAGTTTAGAATAGACATAGATTCAGTTCCCAAAAGAAGCATTTAGAAATCATCTCTTCGACTCTAAGTAGGTCAGGCTTTAAATCTAGGATTAAAGCCATGCTCAGTGCCTGCAAATTAATGGGGTTAGTGAGAGGAGATCTTCGAGGTGTCTTTTTATCTTTTTTTTTTTTTTGAGACAGGGTCTCACTCAGTGCAGTGGCGTCATCACAGCTCACTGCAGCCTTTCACACCTGGGCTCAAGCGATCCCCCTGCCTCAGTCTCCCAAAGTGCTAGGATCACAGGCATGAGCCACTGTGCAGGCCCAGAGTGCCTTTTGCCAGAGTTCTTCGCTTCCTGTGCCCCAGGAGGGCGCTGGGTCCCTCACCCGTGGTCCTGTGGCTCCACCTAGGGGCTGAGCAAGTTCCCAGACCCCCGAGCCCTTGCTCCACCCAGGCCCAGCCCACAGGGAGATCTTGCTACAAATCAGAATAAACTTGCCCTTACTCAAATTTTTTAACAGGAACTCTGTGATTATGATAAAAAACATACAGAGTAAAAGGTAATTCTATTTTCCCCACACATATGATAATAAAAAACTGGGATATAATTATCTGTTCTCAAAGGCCATGGAGAAAAAAGATGTTGGATTTTGTCCATCAAATAGTTGCTGTTTGATGAGCCTAAGGGCCCTGATTTGATAGAAATGCCTGCCTTACAGATGAAGAGACACAAAAAATAAAAAATAAAGGACAAAAAGGAAACACTCACTTTGAGCTGGCAGGAATGGGTGAGTCGTGACAGACACACCAGAGGGGACTGCTCCTGTCCCCAGCCCCACCCAGGAGAGTCACCCCATTCTCCTTCGGGGAGTGGCTCCCCACACAAAGGACTGCTTTCTTTTTTTTTTTTTTTTGAGACAGAGTCTCACTCTTTTGCCTGGGCTAGAGTGAGTGCTGTGGCGTCAGCCTAGCTCACAGCAACCTCACACTCCTGGGCTCAAGTGATCCTTCTGCCTCAGCCTCCCGAGTAGCTGGGACTACAGGCATGCACCATCATGCCCAGCTAGTTTTTTTCTATATATTTTTAGTTGTCCGATTAATTTCTTTCTATTTTTAGTAGAGACGAGTCTCGCTCTTGCTCAGGCTGGTTTTGAACTCCTGAGCTCAAACAATCCGCCCGCCTCAGCCTCCCAGAGTGCTAGGATTAAAGGCGTGAGCCACCGTGCCCAGCCTGTTTGTTTGTTTTTAAAGATGGGTTCTCACTATGTTGCCCAGGCTGGATTTGAACTCCTGGGCTCAAGCAATCTTCCCACTTCAGCCTCCTGAGTAGCTGGGTCTACAGGTATGTGCCACCATGACCAGCTTATCATAGGATAGTTTTCCACTTACTTGTGTCTTCTTTCTTTCATCAGTGTTGTGTAGTTTTCAGTGTACAGATTTTTCACCTCCTTGATTAAATTATTTACTAAGCATTTTATTTTTTGTGATGCTATCATGAAATGGGATTGTTTTCTTGAGGTTTTTTCCAGATAAATTGTTGTTGGTTTACTGTATCTTGAATTATTCCCCAGAAGAGGTCTTGTTGGATCAAGGGGTATAAAATTCTAAGGTTCTTGCTCATAGAGCCATTTAATTTCCCAAACAGCTTTAGCAATGTACACAACCACACCCTAATTGGTGTTGGGTATTTTATTTTAATATTTTCCAGTTTTGTGAGGGTGATAGTATCTTGTACTTTCATTTGAGAATTAGTCGGCTGTTCCTGCTGCTATTTGAAGTCAGTATCTTGTGCTCACTTTTGTTTGGATAATCATTCCCACTGGGCATGGACTTTGATATTTGACTGCCGGTGGTCATGATCCTTGCCCCTGAGCAAAGGGAAATTCCTGGAGGCTCTAACACCGTGATCCTGAAAATTTCTGGCTCCTGGTATGAGAAAGAATGCCCAGATGAGTGGGAAGAAACAGGTATTGGCTGGCACAATTGAAGCTTTGAGCTGGCAGGAGAGAACAGTGTCCCAAGCATGGCAGGAGCCAGATGCTGAAAAAAGCAAGTTGTGACCAGTGCCTTGAGTCTGGGAAGAGAAATCAGGGTTAACATGCGAAACTTCAGGGATTAAGTTTTACATCCCAGTTATGAACTCTGTCATTGAAATGAGGAGGAAGAGAGTAAGTTTTCCAGACTGATAAACTATCTACTGGCCAATATCTTTATCTTAAAGTTGGATATAGTGAATGTCAGTACAACTTAATGAATATAAAGTATGCTGAGAAACTGCCTTGATTTGCCTGATTTTGAGACTACTTTGTGTGCAATAAGGGGGCAGGATAGTCGATTGACTTTCTGTAGGTTGTTTGAAAGTGTCAGGAGTAAACCCCTTGTTACTAGAAATAGGGCAATTTATGCACTTCTCTCAAGTGAGGTTTTGTTGGATGCAATATTAAAGTTGTCTACATTACTCCAGTACCAAATCTTCCAAGATGACATTTTGAAACACAAAGACATATTAGGGAAAAAAAGAGGTAGACTAGGAAAGTGATAACTGGCGAACAGGGATCCTCTGTAAACATCATGACTCTTTTAAGGACTCTAGTCACAAATCACCCTGTCTGGTTGCTGTGCTTGATAAAAGTATAAATCTCTCAGGAATGATCATGAAAGACTTTGAAATGGTCAAAAGACTACTGGTGTCCCTTTCAGTGAAAAGCTATTCCTTGTCTAGAAGACTCTTGGGGCTTTTCTGATTTTACAGGGTTCCTGTGCCTTTCACTGCTTTTGACTAGGCTATTTTACAACTCTGTAAGTAGTAGAAAACTGATAGTAATGCAAATGATCCTTAGCATAGAGATGCAAATGAATTTTGTCCAATAGAGATATATTTGATTTTCCCTTGTAGAAAAGATGATTCTAACCATTACATTTTATTGGCCTATTAGCAAATTCTGCATCTATTAGCAATTTCATTTCATCCTTTCTGATTGCCTATGTATGTGTCTGTTCTTCAGATTTTTCCTTTAAACATGTTTTAGCATTTTACTGGTTTCCTCATTAATGAACGAGTTATATAAAATCTTTGGCACTTGTTCATTTTATATTTGTATGAGAGTCATAATTTCAATTTTGAAAAAATTATCTTTTAAGTTCCAAGCTTAATTAAATATGTATTACTTTTTCTCCAAAAACATTAATGATGTTTTTTCCTAGGAGGCTCCAGATTTTTCTAACATCTGTAAAAGGAGACCAGGTTCCGGGACTGAAACAAATCTCCTCTACCCCGGGAGGGTTGGTCTGCCTTTCAACTACTCTGCTATAATGTAAAACAATGGCTGAGGTTTTCCTAGACTGAGCCTGATTACTCAGAGCTTCCAATAGCACGAGTTTAGTCATTGTCTGCCCATGAAAATCCTTACAAGTACTCAAAATACAAGGGAAAAATGGAGTAAAAAATGAAATAAAGGAAAATGCAATGTATGGGACAGCGATAAAATTATGGACTTGACAGCTCTTCCCTTTCATGCCAAGAAAAAGTGATGTTTTCAGGTGGTCTCTGAGTAACCAGTGCTATCTCTTGTAGAGAGCCTTACAGCTGGGCACTAAGTGGTCCTTGGTCCTCCAGGACTGAAGAGAGTTAACTCATTTCTAAATGTCTTGAACGCATGTTTAGCATGGACTTAAGAAGAGAATAGGATTGAGAATGATGGTGTTACAGCAAGCGTTACAGCGGGTGGTTCCGAGGACAAACCAAGCAGCACACGAAGAGTTGGAGAATCAAGGTTTATTCGCCGACAGGCTCAGAGGGGTCTCGCCACCAGATTCTGAGCCCCGTCTACTGGGTTTTTCCCACTTTTATTAGGTTGGGGTAGTCCAAGGGGTGGGGTCTCAGGTAACTGAGCCAGGTCAGTATTAGGTTGATGAGGATCTTCCGCAGGTGGCTGATGCGCCAGGTCATAGGTTAGTGTTACGTTGATGAGGGTCTTCCAAGGGGCGGGGTCTCAGGTGGCTGATGCGCCAGGTCATAGAGGGGGGTCTTCCTTATCACTGGCATAGTTTCCAGAGTTTCCTCTTGAATAGTGAAGTGTCTGTTGATGGCGTTCAGAGCATCCCACTCCAAAATATAACTAGAAGACCAGAATATACCAACTCAAAATATGCCTTTTTGGCATAAGGATTATTTTGAGCTGGTTATTTTGAGAAACTGCAGCCACAGGAGAAGCTCTGAAAACAAGAGTAGAATTTACCCTTTTGTAAGAGAAATTTACATTTATGAGGGAAATCTCCGTTTGTAGATGTGTCTCCCTCTACACATCAGAAAGACAAGGATGAGAAGTCACTAGAGACTCCTATAGACAGAGAAGGCACTGACTTAAGTCTGAATAACAAACCTTAATCTTACTTACTGAACTTTTCTTGACCATCTTTCCATAACCCTAACTGGCCTTTCCCCAATTCTTTCTTTGTTTCAGTCAACGAAGGTACGTAAGCCTAAAGTTTGAACTGCCCCTTTGACATCTACTGCAGAGACTTACTCTTTTTTTTTTTTATTTTTTATTTTTTTATTTCAGCATATTATGGGGGTACAGATATTTAGGTTACGTATGTTGCCTTTGCCCCCCACCCCCAGACTTACTCTTGGAGAGTTGCTCTGTGACATTTCCCTGAGTATCTCCCATGTATACAGGAGGCATACATGTTGTATGAAACTTGTGTTTTTTTCTCTCATTAATGTGTCTTTTGTTATATATAATTATAACAGAAGTTAACCCTTTTAACTATGAAAGGTTTAAAAAAAAATTACTTTTCCTCCCATATACCGCAGAAGTTAGAGACTAGGTCCAAAGGTGAACTAGGAGGGCAGCAAGACTCTCCCATTCCCCTGCAAGAGCCTCCTCCTCTAGCATTTTGGGGAGAGGGAGAGGCGCCTCCTGCAGCTACTCCTGCGTGGTCCACCAGGAGCTGCTTCCGCAGGCCCTTCTGTACATGTGGCCCCCTCTGGATGGGACCCTACACTTTACAGTCCTGTCTACAGTGTCGCTGCCTCTGCATGAGCCTTGGTGAGGGCTCGTCTGGAGGCCCAGGCTCCAGACCACATTGCTCAGACCAGACTAAAGAAGACTGCAATGTAGGAGGGAAGATTTGTAACCTATTGATTAAAGATGACTGTTCCTGTAATCCTAGGGAAAGCTCCAACATTATACTTCATATTGGGGCTCTTCAGACATTCTGCAGATCCTAACTGCAGTTTTCCACTCTCAAGGAAAGCAAAGTATGTTAGTGTTTAAGAGCCCAGGTTGTGGCAGGAAGCACCGGGGTTTTACATCTCAGCTCAACTGCTTGTTAGTTGTGTAATCTCAGGGCGTGGGGGGAGGCCTTAAACTCCGTGTCTTGGCTCACTCATCTATAAAACGGGGTCCATGATCCTACTGGCCTCACAGGTTGTGAGGCCTAAATGAGTTATCTCAAATGAAGCACTAAGAATAGTGCCTGGCACTAGCAAGTGCTAGATAAATGTCAGCTGTTAAGAAGCAGTATGCGATTAAGACCTGGATATAAATCATGATACACCACTTGCAAACTATGTGTCCTTTAACAAGGTACTGAACTTCTCTGTGCTCCAATTCCTCAACTTCGAAATTAGAAAATAGTAGTACCTAACTCACAGAGTTGTGTGGGGATGAAATGAGTTTATATGTGTAAATTATTTCATATACCATTGGCAAAAAGTACATGTTGTATCGAGTAATTATTACTACATTCATAATTATTAGATATTGTTGCTTTTATGCATACTTCCTCAATGCAAACCTTTATCCTCCTTTAAGAAAACCCACCCCTGGCCTGGCACAGTGGCTCACACCTGTCATCCTAGCAGTTTGGGAGGCCAAGGTGGGAGGATCACTTGAAGCCAGGAGTTTGAGACCAACCTGGGCAATGTAGTGAGATCTTGTCTCATTAGCTGGGTATGGTGGCTCATACCTGTAGTCCCAGCTACTCAGGAGGCTGAGGCAGAAGGATCACTTGAGTTCAGGAGTTCAAAGCTGCAGTGAGCTATGATCAGGCTACTGTACTCCAGCCTGGGTGACAGAGCAAGACCCTATCTCTAAAAAAAAAAAAAAAAAAGAGAGAGAGAGAGAGAGAAAAAGAAAGAAAGAAAATGAAAGAAAGAAAAAATGAAAACTGCACTAATGGGGGAGAAGAGATGGAAAGGGACATAAGAAGGAGCAACAATTTACATTTTATGGATCTTATTTGGATCCTGATTCAAACAAAAAAATATGTAGCAAAAAGACAATCATGGTACAATTAAAAATGTGAACACTGATTGGATATTTGATGGTAAAGGGAGGAAAAATAACTTTCTCTCTACCCCTCTGAGTTCTTAACTGGAAAACACCTCTGTAACAAAAGACAGATTAATAAGAGAAAAACAAACAAGTTTATTAGCATGCAAACCTCGTACACACTGGGAGAACTGAGTGAAACAAGTAAATCTCAAAAAGGTGCATTTGAATTCAGGCTTAAATACCCTCTGCTGAATCAAAGAAAGAAGGATGTTGGGGTGACCAGTTATAGAGAAGTTACTGGGAAAACCATAGTAAACATGGTTTGGGTTTGGGTTTGCCATGCAGATTTAAGTTGTTATCAAAGCCACCTGGGGTCCGCTTATCCAGGGCAGCAAAGCCAGATGCTGAAACTGAGAGTTTCAATGACAGAAAAAAAGTCTTCATTGCATAGCACCAAGAAAGGAGTGTAAGCAACAAATGCTTAAGACCCAAACTCCTCAATGGCTTATATGCAAAAATTTTTAAAGGCAGTGATGCATTCCTGGAAAGCAGAAATTGCTGGCAAAATCACATATCAATACATGGAGGTTATACATTGGTCTGGCATAAAAAGGCAGGCTATTCTGAAGTTGAGGGGAGGTAGTTTGCAGATCATAGTGTTATGTTAGGTAGATAGCGAGGGATTCCTTGTCTCTTAGGGACGAAAGTGGGTGCCTTGCCTTGGTGCTGCCTTGAGCAATTGCCCCACCTAAGAAGAAGGAAAAGGGCAGGCCCCAGGCCCCCATCTTGGTGCTACCCCACCTTAATCCTGTCCTGAGCAACTGCCACACCTAGGGAGGAGGGAATGGCCTACCAATGTACCAATCAGAACTTAGCACACCAACTGCAAAAGAAACCAGAGGATTCTCTAGCCCACTGGCCAAAAATCTAGAAGGTGACTTAGGACAACCTAAGGCTAATTATCATGTCATTAGCCTAAATCTACATTGTGGTTCACCACCCCCAAATGGGCTTTCAGAAAGGCTCATGGGAGATCTGTATGCACAGTAAGACTCAGGTCATGTAACTCCCAATCGTCCATCAAAGTGGTTCCATGATGGCGTCTTTTTTTTTTTTTTTTTTTTTAAGACAGAGTCTTGCTTTCGTTGCCTATGCTAGAGTGAGTGCCGTGGCGTCAGCCTAGCTCACAACAGCCTCAAACTCCTGGGCTCAAGCAATCCTCCTGCCTCAACCCCTCGAGTAGCTGGGACTACACACATGTGCCACCACGCCCAGCTAATTTTTTATTTCTATTTTTAGTTGAGTTGCTAATTTTTTCTATTTTTAGTAGAGACGGGGTCTCGTTCTTGCTCAGAGCTGGTCTTGAACTCCTGAGCTCAAGCAAGCCTCCCACCTCGGCCTCCTAGAGTGCTAGGATTACAGGCGTGAGCCACCATGCCTGGCACATGATGACGTCTTAATCACGGGGAGGTCCCTATCTGGAACCTATAAAATGAAACCCAGACCATAACCAAGGTCTCTTTTGCTATTACAAGGGATCCAGTCGTCATCTGTGGTGTATGTATCTTGCTCTGTAAATCTATATCTTGCTCTATAATCCTATCTAGCTCCTCCTCAATACATTTCAGGCCATGCTTGTCTTACTTTGGTGTGTTTGGTCAAGAGCACACCAAGAACCAAGAACACAGAACAAGATTGCCAAACCCAACAACAGGTGGATTTAGAGATTCTTTGATTAGCCGAAAGGGATGTTGAAGTGAATGTGACTCCAGATTCCTCAGGGAGAAACTTAGAACAAAGAATCAACTCCTCAGTTCCCCTTTATCTGTATTTTCCATCTGGTGGGGGTTTCTGAAAAACAACTGAAGAACATAAGTTAGGATGCCATCTTTAGTTTTCATGGGGAACCAAAACACCTCTCAGCTCTGGCTTGCTTGGAGGACCATTGTCATTACTATCTTCCTGCTCATCAGATGTCCTGCCCATTCGCTTTCCAAGCCTAGACAGGTGCCCAGAATTTCCCTTGAAGGGACTCAAGATTTTTTCTTTATTTCCATGCTTACGGAGCCAGTGGTCCCCTAAGAGGAGTCCCTGCTCCTTCTCAAGGTCAATGACTCTTCTAATAATAAAATTTTCTTGTGATTTTTGTCATCCTTCTCTTCCTGATAGAGAGAGAGAGAGAGATACTCTTACAAATGGGAGATTTCCTTTATAAATGTAAATTTCTCTTACTGAAGCAGCAATTTTTACTTTCTTTTTAGAGCTTCCCCTGTGACTTCTCTTTCTCAAAATAATCCTTATGCCAAAAAAGGAATATTTTGGAGTAGCATATTCTGGTGTCCTACAATGGTATTAATGAATTACTATTAATGTTTTAAAGTGAGATAAGACTGTTGTGGTCATATAAAAGTCATTATTTTTTAGTTGAGAATGAAATCATATGATGCCTGAAGTTTACTTTAAAGTTACATGTGGGGGATGTAGGGGGATGCGGAAAGGTCAGCCAAAGCTTGTGAACTGGTCGTGGAAACATGGAGGACCATTAATCTATTGTCATCTTTTGTGTATGTCATAATTTTTTTTGGAGGGGAGGCTACAGAGTCTCCCTCTGTTGCCCAGGCTAGAGTGCCATTGTGTCAGTCTAACTCACAGCAACCTCAAACTCCTGGGCTCCTCCTGCCTCAGCCTCCTGAGTAGCTGGGACTACAGGCGTTCACCACCATGCTCGGCTAATTTTTTTCTATTTTTAGTCTCGCTCTTGCTCAGGCTAGTCTCGAACTCCTGAGCTCAAGCAACCCTCCCGTCTTGGCCTCCGAGAATGCTACGATTACAGGTGTGAACCACTGTGCCCAGCCAATTCATAATTTTAAAAAATTAGAAGGATGAAGAGAATGAGGAGAAAGAGAAAGAAGAGACAACTACACACCTAGGATCTGGTCTTACCCTAGGAGTCATCTCTCTCTTCACCTGGTGACCAGAATCAGTAGGACCGAGCATTCCCCAGCAATGCATTTTGTAAAGTAAGTGATTCTGTGTCATGGCACCTTCAGCAGGACAGCTGAAGGAAGGCTTTGACACCCAAGTCTGAACCACTTCAAGTTTTCCTTGCCAGTGTGAAGTGAAGACACTGTCACATCCTCTGGGGTGTCCAGTGGGTATCTGTTGCATAGCACACAACAACGCACACACACACACACACACACACACACACATTTTCCAAGGACAAAACTTAATTTTCAGACATAATCAAAATTTATTTTTCCATATGCAATGTAATTTCAGATCTGCTTCTTCCTTTAAAGGAGATGGCTCTCAATTGACATTTTTATGCCTTACAATGTCAGTTCCCTTTGTCCTCAGACTGTGCCCTGAGATCTACCATTGTGCAAGAAATGGGTCCATTCCAGAGCCACCTACCTCTCCTGGACTCCCTTAGGCTCACGAAGACCTGGAAAGTACAGTAGTATTTAAGAGTTTTTTTCCCCCTCCTTTACTACTTTGTACAGGCCCTCACATCCCAGGGTGGAGATTATAGGGATGCAGAAAGATGTGAGGGTTTCATCTCCTCTCCAAGCAAACCCTTGAGGTTGGGAAACAGATGAGAACTGTGGGAGGAAAACGGGGGGGATAGTTTGCTCTTTCATTCATAAAAGCCATAATAGATATCACAGATTGTTAGATCTGAAACAGCCTTAAAGATGATTCTAGACCAAACGATCCAATTTTACACTCAAGAATAATACTTAGAGAGTCAAAGGGAGTATTTGCCTTCAATCCTACACGGCATGTTTGTAATACACAGTTAAAAGACTCATCTCACAAAAACTTGGCTCATAATTAAAATCTTAAAGACCAGAAAAATAATAGTCTCTTTTGATTTGTTTTATCACTAAATCATTATCTTGGCCCTGGCCTTCAAAAAAAGATTTTACATACACTTAAATATTTATTATAATTTTTAATTTCAAAATTATCTTCAGTTTCCTTGTAGCAGAAACCCTTGAGGCATCCATGCTGAAGGCCGCAGCTTACCAGCAGCTTATCAAGGATGGGCCAGGGAGCAGTCCACCCCCAGAGTGGGCAGGAAGGGGGAACCTTGTCCAGAGAATTTAAAAACTATATTAAAGCCCACTAAGCATTGGTCTGCTTTTTATTATCACCATTCTCTGCAGCTCTAAACAATGTCAATGGTAAAATCGTCCTCCCTAAAAAACATGTTTTGATGTTCTAAATTCTAAACAATTGCTGCATTATCTGTTCAGTTTTAATATATAAGTAAGCTTCACATTAACACATTTTTATTGCATTTCCTTCAATAAACATCGTATTCTACTAGAAATGAATTGAAAGTGCTCCCACTTATCCAATTAGCCCTTGACACACATGGACTCAGCATCATGTTTGCTTTCATAATGATGCCCGTGGTACTTCCTATTTCTGCATTTAAAATTTTGTGTAATAAATAATGATAGCACAGTGATTTTATGATGAAGAAACAGAATTTAAGTTACTTGAATTCTGCCATTCTATGCGACCACTTGTTTTTATTTGCGCAGTATTTTTGTTTGTTAAACACAAATTTTAGTGCATCTGTGAAATATTTCATTGAATTTGAATACTATCTTTAAAATAGAAATGTACTCCTTTTAAAATTGTTCATTGCTTTAAAACTAAAAATAAATCGAGTAAATAAAACATTACATAAGTAATATAATTTAGTAGTTACCTAAATAAGTACCTTTTGTTGAAGTAATGGTTTTATTAAAATTTACTCATAGTTACTAGAACACTTTTACATAAAATATTATTAGACTATAACCAACAGATGAAAGTTCAAAGTATTAGTATATACAAACTTTTAAAATTACAAAATATGTTGTTCTTATGTTGCCAGAAAATATGAAAAGGGGATGTTTGAATGCCTCAGTTATTTACCCCAAGCTCTGATGTTCACTCTAAAGCAATGAAACAGATAATGCCAGTATTTGGACCACTCAGTCATTTTCTTGAATATTTGCGGAAAAGAAAGACTTCAGAAATCTTTGCCAAATATAAATGAAATCTACGATGACTTTCTGTTGATCTTTTAGTGGGAAAACTGTTTGAAAGCCATTAGAATCAATCTTGGAGAAACTAAGACATCGAAATTATTGCAATTTTTGGAATCTATTGTGAAATGAGATTTTTATAAATCTCACCCTTGTGGTTAAGACTCATTACTTCTGTATCTGGTAGTTACTTCACGTGAAATTAAAACCAACCAAAGTGTTCTTCAATCAACTATAAATGAAGATAGATTGAAAAATCTGTTGAAAATACCTGTTAAACATGTGTTTGCAAAGATCAGTTTTCAGACAATCATTTACACATTTGGTGACTTTTGCAATAAATATCACCATAGGGACCCAGAGCTGGAGAGGAATAAAATGGTGATGGAAGTGAAGGCTAGGAGGGATTCTTCGAGACCTTATAGAAAACATTTTGAAGATACCTAACTAAACTCAGGAAGAATTGAGAAGAAGGTGGGTTTTCTGCAGAGCGTTGAGGAATGGAGCCAGTGAAATACTGTTTTGTTAATATTCTCATGCCTCTATTTTTATCATAGTTTGATATGTCTTGGGGAAATGTTGATAAAGTTTCCTTCTCTTGCCACAAAAAGAAGTCATAGAGAAAAGGTCTTTCTAGAAAGCAGAAGGCTTTCCCCCACCTTCCTTGCCATCCACTGTGACAAAGACCTGCTGGGGGAAGTGTATACCCATCTGGTGAGTGAATGCAGCCCTTCTGCACAGGCATAAAGCCTGCAGAATGCCACTGGGCTTCCCTCTTTTTTAAAAGACCGGAATTCCTGAAATCTTACTCCAGATTCTCACATTATATACATTGCATTTTGTTTTGGGGTTTTTTTTTGTTTGGTTTTTGTTTTTTTTTCTGGTGTAGGGGTGTAAGGACCTTTCTTTCCACCTTCCGAAGGTTCAATAATTTGAGTCTCTGGAATAAATTTGACAGAGATTTATAGGAGAAAAAATTAACAGAAGAAAAGTCATACAAATTTATTGGACACATGCACTGGGGTTCCACAAAGTATGAGACTCAAAGAAGGGCCAGATGGTTGAAGCTTAAATAGCATTTTGAGCTATGGAAATAGAGTCTTGGGTTTTGGGGAGTGAGGCAGTGACCCAAGCCATGGGCAGCTAAGGGGAAGAACCACACTGTGAACAAAGGTTGTCTTTTGATGCAGAAAAAGTCTTTTCAGTGGCAGCCCTGAAAAGAATAGGTGAAAACTAGAGGGGTGTGGTGTCCTGGGGGTGGAGACCCTTAGTCTCTTCTCCTGCTATGGGAGTTAATCTTCTCTGGTTAATACAAGTTCCAGGGAGGGGGTTCGCAACAGATAATCACATTCCTTTGGGAGGAACTTCTGGTAGTCAGATAAAAGAAACTTCACAGAAAGCCCCTATCTGTGCTGTAGGAAAGACAGAGGAGAAACAGGGGTCGGGGAAGGTTAGACCTTAGTTCTGCAGCTGCTTCAAAGTACTCGGCAGGCACAAGCACCACACTTTGCGGTATTGTTTTCTGAGCCCCAACACTGGTATCTTTATAAACATTTTCAAAATTCCATGGTTCTCGAGAGTATAACCCATGGAAAGTCCATTTACTTTGTGGCCAAGTCCTAGCAAGGAAATACTAGTCCAGGCTCCAAAAATGGTTGAACATTAGTTAACATCTTTTTGTAGATTTTTTAGGAAAATGACTCAGGAGCTGGGATTATATTAATAACACTCAGAAAATGCCTTAAAATTTTCTTTTCATAACTCTCTCCATTTCTCATGTATGTTCAAGCTGCTCTCCAAATCTTTCATTTCCTCTCTTTCCAAACTTCCCTAATTTCTTCCCAAATCCAGGGCATGCTGACTTTGGTCTCATCTTTTCCTGCTTTAGCATATTCTATACCTATTCCCTTCCCTGTAGAGCAGTTACAATGCTCTCCTTACACAAATCCACAAATCTGCACAAGATCCTGGGAAATATGTTGGCCCCAAAAGGAATTCTGTCTTACAGACAGAAGGGGAGAGGTGATGTGAGTTCTTATATGTTAACATCTTTGTCTATCCAAGAGCTTCCCCAGCGATTTTTTCTGTTAAGTATAAACCTGTCTATGACCAAGCAGTTGTTTCAAGTTCTGGTGTGTGACGCAGGGAAGAACTCTACAGTATTTGAGAGCAAGAAAAGTCAAATCTTATGGTGATTTACGTATAGCAATTAAAGACTACTCAGAGGGAAGACTTCCATTTTTCCATTTGTGGTGTGCTGTGACTTGTTCTCATCAATACGTTCTGAAGACGGTGAGGGAGAATGAAGAATAAAAGAACTGCATGATAGAGCACCAGTTTCCTTGTCAACGCTATGCGTCATCCTCTGAGATGCTGCGTGGCCTGGTGAAAGGACACAAGCTTTGGAGCTAGATATTTCAGGTCATTTCTAGCTGAGTGTAAGTTATAGTGTGACAGTTATTATCAGGGCCAGAAAGGAAGTATTGTCTCCTGCAAATGGAGATAAGAGCTGTTTTGCAAGATTATTGTGAGGACTAATGAAATAATTTTTGTAAAATGCTTAGCATGATGATAAATGATCTTAATAATAGCTTTTTTAAAAACTGGAGTTACAGGGCTTCTGCCCAAACTTCCTCTGTTTCTAATGGTCTAAAGTTAGTCTTAGTACTGTTTTATGCTGGTTTTACTTAAAAAATATATTCAGAATAAAAGCAATACTCAACAAATATCCATGATATGCAAATAAATAATTAACAAACTTTTTTTTTTGAGAGAGACAGGATCTCGCTATGTTGCCTCTGCTGGACTCAGACTCCTGGGCTCAAGGGATCCTCTGGCCTCAGCCTCCCAAGTAGCTGGGACTACAGGTGTGCACCAGCACACCTGGCTTAGCAAAACTTTCTGAAGCTCAAAGATTGATGTCAATAACCAAATAATGAAGAATCTGAATAATCTCTTCTAGGTAACTGTAAGTGACCTCCGCTTTACCTGTAATTTGTACATTCTCACCAGCTCTTCTCTTAGTCTATTCTTCATGACCACCAAGGAGAGCTAGAGGACCTCAGTGGGGAGTCTCAGAATAGTACTGCCTTGATTTTGGCAACATGCATATTGTTTCTTCAGCTAACTCAGCATGCTTGAGATCATTTTAACAGCATAGTGTTATCATGTGGTTTCAGTAAAAAAAGTCCCTATGTAAAAATAGCACCTTCTTCCTCAGCATGTCTGCTCCCTTTAATGAAAATAAGGCTTTAGCTTAGGCTGAGCCAATGTAGCTATCAAGGCGTGAGCTAAAATCTCATCTGCTTCAAACACTGTTAGCCAAATTCACTAACAATGGTACTTAGAGTCACTGTTAAGTAAGAAAGACAATGCAGTTAAGAGGCATGAACAATACAGGATAATTCATATACAATACACAATATTTAAACATCAGTCTCCTGGAATGAGTCCCCAGAGAATGTGGTCAATGAGAAAAATCACAATTGCTCTACAAGAATATTTACAGCAATACAAACAAACTGAAGAGGAGAAAAAAAGAATCTGTAGCATTCACAAATTCTTATCCAATCCAATTAGAAACAAAAAGAGATTAACTAATATAATTCAAGCCTTACGGCAGTCTAGTAGTTTTCTTCATGGAGAAGGGTGTTTCATTCATTCTCACCAGCCTGCATTCTATCACACCATGTCCCATTCTGGGATTGGGAAACCTCTATGTGCATTATCAATATGAGAATAAAACAGAGCGAAGGTATAATTTTACTTTATATTTCTAAGGAAAGACACAGATACATTTTAAAAAATTACCCCAGAAAACAGAGTTTCAAAACCTATTCTTGGGCCATCAGTGCCCTCTCATATTATCTACAGAATCTGACCCACATCCAGCCCTGTGACTTGACTAATTACGCTTATCAGAGTTCCCTCAGAAGAGTAGCACCAGAGTAGCAGGTGTGGCTGCAAACATGCACAGTTCTGCATCTGGCCTATTAATAAAGTTCAATCAAGAAATTTGGCACAGGAAATAACTGGAGTTACGCTCATCTCACGACCACCAGAAATTTGACTTTCATTGAGTGAAATCTCACAAAACAGAAGAAATGTTACCAGGAGCTTAGTTTGGGTCCTAGAAGTCTCTAAGCTCTTTTATCAGAGAGAGAAAAGGAGAACTACAATTTTATTTTGTAATCTAGTCCCCCCAGAAACCAGACCTTCCTTAAAGGAA
Organism: Avahi laniger; assembly: GCA_963575035.1. Taxonomy (NCBI): domain Eukaryota; kingdom Metazoa; phylum Chordata; class Mammalia; order Primates; family Indriidae; genus Avahi; species Avahi laniger. The sequence continues at coordinate 78,958 of CAUYSK010001455.1, read as the reverse complement.
GAATGTTTGTTTTTTGCAAATCCTAAGATACCTTTAGCAGAAATTCTTTCAAAGTCATTTGAGGTTGTCAGATACCTCTTATTTATTACAACAAACAGATGACTACAGCTTCATTTCCTTTGGTGTCATTGCAACTGTCACTGGGCTATCAGTGGCTGGCTGCAATTCTACTCCTGCAGGCTCCACATCAATGTTTGATAGGCCCCTTTATCTTCTATCAGAAAGTAATCCTAGAAGACTTTCACTTCTGTCAGTTAAGAGAAACCACAGTGCCTTGCACACAGTAGGCATTCTGCAAATAGTAGCAAGCCCCTGCTGCCTCCCTCCAATCCACAGTACCTTTTATCTGAGGGAAAATATAGAAATCAAATGATCTAGAAGCTGCAAGGGCCTCATACAGTTACTAGCGCCATCTTCTTTGTTTCCAGCCAAAATAGATTTTAGAAGAACTATAGATAAAACATGTCGGTGGAAATGTTTAGTGGGCCATTTGAAAAATTGAGCCAAAGTTTGAGAAGAAATTTAGGAACTGGGTATATAGATTTTGAAATCACTTGCCTGGAAATTTGTAAGGAAACTGTGGAAGTGATTGAGTTTATGAGACAATGTAAGAAAGAAACGGTGGATGAGGACAGGACCTCACATTTAATCATGGAAGGAGGAATAGAGCTCTGAAAATAAAAAAAAAGAAGTTAATGAACTAGGAATAAAATTATTAATACTTGCATTCTCTTATTTATTTGTAATAGAAATCACAAGGAGTGGGTTTCAAAAAAGGTTAATTGTGTTAACAACTACAAAACATTCAAGGTAGAGAAAGAATGAGAAGATGTCACTGATGATTGGGAAGTATCTAGTTAACCTAGTTACTGGAATGGTTGCTGGATAAACTGGCTTGCAAGAATTAAGAAGTGAATGTAGGGTGAGGAAGAGGAGGAGTTGAGAAAAGAAACTCTTCCGAGAGATCCAACGGTGGTAGGAAGAAGAGCATTAGCTTAGTATATCAAACAGGTAGCAGAGCCAGGAGTTTCCATGTGTTGCACATGCTAAGCCATGATATAAGCGCTACAAATGTGGCAGATTGCAAAATGAGCGCAAAATCCTTCCGCACGTGTGTTCCTTTGCACTGTGATTTGGTAGCCCCTCCTGTTACGATATGGAGTCGAGGCCGGGCGCGGTGGCTCACGCCTGTAATCCTAGCACTTTGGGAGGCCAAGGTGGGTAGATCACTCAAGGTCAGGAGTTCGAAACCAGCCTGAACAAGAGCAAGACCCCATTTCTACTAAAAAATAGAAAGAAATGATCTGGACAACTAAAAATATATATAGAGAGAAAAAAATTAGCCGGGCACAGTGGCACATGTCTGTAGTCCCAGCTACTAAGGAGGCTGAGGCAGGAGGATCACTTGAGCCCAGGACTTTGAGGTTGTTGTGAGCTAGGCTGATGCCACGGCACTCTAGACCCAGCAACAGAGCCAGACTCTGTCTCAAAAAATCTGGACTTGGTCATCTGACTTGCTTTAGCTGCTGGGACATTAACAAACATGACACAAATAGAGGCTTTAAAAAATGCTTGTATAATGGAACTCACTTTCTCTTATCCACCATGTGAACAAGCTTAGGCATCTCTGCTGGAGGTTGGGAGATGGCATGGGAAGAAGCCCCAGCTCTTCCAGCAGAGACCCCACATGTGAGTGAGCTAAGCCCCAGCTGAACCTGCCCAGACTAGGAAAATTGCCTAGTGAGTCACAGAATGATGAAAAATAACAAATGTTATTGTAAGCCACTACCTTTTGAGGTGTTTTGTTACACAGCAAAAGCTACCTGATACAATGAGATTCTTTCCTTTTGCACCTATTCTCTGGACAAACTGATTTCTGAAGTAATAGTATGAGACAAGATTGTTGGGTGAAACACTTCTTACAACATCATCTTAGAAGATAAAAGACAAAAAAATTGCAAATTCCAATCATGTCTCATGTATCCAGTGGTCAGAGTCTGAAAATCATAAGCATCTAATACAGCTGTGACTGTAGGTAAGCACCAATATAAAAGATGTCTAAACATCAAGGAAATTTTGTCAAAAAGTCTATGTAATTTATTTATGGCACAAGCACAGGGTTGTTTTTAAACCTTCATATTATAATAAGCAGAGAATTCTATATAAATACGGTGGCAGTTTTAAAAAGTTTAGTGATTTGATTTCCATAGCAGCTATCATTTCATATAAAGGTCACAGATGATACATTAGGAGCATTACTGGTTAAAGCAGAAAGACTAGAAACCAGCACATATGCGCGACCTGAGATTGAGAGTAGAAGCTACCACAGTGGTACTGGAAGGACCTCCGGGTCCAGGAAGGATTGCAGCAGGAGCCACGCAACCCTGTGTATTTCACCAGCCCCTGGGGACGTCTTGTCCCACTGCCTGGAGTGTAGTTCATGTTCCCAGCAAGGACTTAGAGCCATCAAGAACAAGTTAAATGATTAAATGATGTTCAATACACTCTGTTTAATGAGGCTGAGAAGAATGAAATCCATTTTATTACAATTTCCATGAAAATGGCTAAACTTTACGAAAGTTTGGTACTTAAACTGTCTAAGCTTCAGTTCACTGGAAAACTTACTTCTTTGTGACTCTTCATTTTCTGACGATACAGATTGGTGAGGTATTAATGTAGACATACTTACTTGGCATTCTAATGGATCCCGTGACTATAACACGACAATTATTTCCAGAGACGGAAAAGAAGCATTGTCCAGCAAATGGAGAATAGAGGAGTACTTTGTTCAAATTAGGAAATAGACGTTGATGTGACTTCTTCGTGGTGGCTTTTTTTTTTTTAAAACATCTGCCAGCATTCTGTGACGTCCACTGTTTTTAGTTCACATTTCCCTGGGGCCAGATACTATCATTGACCACTTTGCCCATCTACTCAGCAAGTACTGGATTGGCCTTTAGTTCTCTTTGTTCAGCAATTTCAGGCTTTAGATCAGCCTCTGTGAAGAGTCCCTCTTTAATGACCCTACATCCCAAACTCCTAATCCTCCTCCGTCCTTACCATTCCCTGGACAAGGCATAATTATTGTCATCGCAGCTCATCATGTTTTTAATTCACAAAGGGCCAGCATACCAGTTTCCACGTAGGACACAAATAGTGGTTTTTCAGTCCTTTGTCCCACCTTGTATATTTTATCTAGACAATAGATCTAATATATCCAACAGGGCTAATCTGGGAGCACCCCAGGTACAAGCACCCACCACCCTGCTCTCTAATCCAAAGGTCATGGAACTGAGTGATAGATTTGTGGAGTATAATATTTGGTGCTTTTATTAAGTCCCAAAACTTTTCTATCAGTTATCTAACATTGTCTATCACTCTCCAAATACCAGGTCTCTGCTGAGTTTTTGAATTGGATAAAAGTGTTTCTAGATGCAGTGTGGATTATTCAAAAAATACACAGGCTTTGGTGTAAGACTTGAGTCCTAGCCCTGGCTCTGCCTCATGGTGACTACTTGATCTTTGACAATTTGCTTAACCTCTCTGAGCGTTTGTATATTTATCCTATAAAGAAGTCACCACAAAGGTTACGTCAGGGTTAATGTCATCACAAGGGTTAACTCATTGTGAGGGTTAATTCATGCATGTATAGCACTCAGTATGGTTCCTAACACATAGAAGAAACTCAATAAATATTGACCCTTTTCAGTATCTCCTTTCTTCATAATTAATCTCTCTTATTTAGGATATTATCCTTTGAATCTTGCTTGCTTTGACATAAGGCCATCTATAAGAAAACTTTTCTAATCATTTTAATGAACTTTTAGCTTCTCACCAAGTACATGAGTGTGGGGAGAGCTGGGGTTAGGGAAAGCTATAAATTGTTATTTATTTATGGAAAGGTATTTGAGAACATATCTCCCAAACTCCTTTTTTATATCCCGTAATTCCCACCTGTCATATCCTCTGCCCCTTTACATACCTCGAGAACTCAAGAATGGTAGAAGCACTTGTAAGGAAAACCATTTTTTCTCACTGCCAATATTTGGAAATTCTGGCTTCCAACATGGGAATTTCTGCTCTCTAGAACAATTGTCAAGGATATTTGTGCCCTTTCTTATAATTCCCTCCTTAATTTTTTCCCAAGTGCTATGGTCTACATGAGTCCAAAATTTATATGTTGAAATTCTAACACCTAAGGTGATTATATTAGGAGGTGGGGCCTTTTGGGTGATGATTAGGTCATGAGGGGGATTAATGTCCTCATGAATGAGATTAATGTCTTTATTAAAATAAGCCCAAAGGAACTCTTTTTTTTTTTTGGCCCCCTCCATCATGTGAGGACACAGCTAGAAGGCACCATCTATGAGCCAGGTAATATGCCCTCCCCAGACACTGAATCTGCTAGTGCCTTGATCTTGGACTTCCCAGCCTCCAGAACTGTGTGAAATACATTTCTGTTGTTTATAAGCTACCCAGTTTATGGTATTTTATTATAGCAACCTGAACAGACCAAGACACCAAGGGATGAGAAGGGACTAATCTGATTAGTGATATTAGGAAAGGACTAAACTAGCTCAGCTCCTCTGGGCTTTTTCCTTAGGGCTTCCTGGCTATAAGACAAGCTGCCCCTTGGTTCCTGCTTCCACATGGTATTACGTGGTCTGGAGGAACACACAGACTGCCAGCCTTCACTCAGCTGCCTGGATGTGTGCTCTGCAGATCCAATATGCTCCTTTCATGGGTCCCAAGGCATGGACTTGAGGAAAAGGATAGAAGATTTGATTTCAGCCACAGTCCTATTCCCTAGTCCAGCTTTTTACAGCAAGAAAGCAGATATTTAAATCCTAATGGACTCTGTGACTAATTCTCATTTGGCACCTCAGCTATTGCAACAGTAGCCTATTAGTATGAGCAGGAGTTAGTCCGACTCTTCCTTGTCACTGGTGCATATTGTGGGCATATTATTAGAGGAGAAATTTAGACCATGAAATACCTGAAGTCCAACCTCCCTCATTTTATAGATACAGAAAATGAGGCTTGGAGAGATTGAGTCCGCGAAGCTCACACGTAGTCAGTGGCAGAACCAGGGCTTAGAAAACAGCCAGGTGTCCTGACTCCTGGTTCAGTGTTCTTGCCAGGGTGCTGTGTTGTCTCTTCTTAGCTAAGTTTAATTGAAAGCAGGTCACTGGTGGACAAAACTCTGGGGACCCTCACATTAGGTTCTGACTCTTTCCTCTTAGGTTTCTATTCTGTGTTTGATCTGGATCCCGTTACTAGCTTCTGGTCCTCTTATCCCACCTGGCTAAGAAAACTATATGCACTACACATCTAGGTGTCCCTAATATGTCTCCAGGTAGGTCCCAGGAGAACTGAAGAAACACAAATTACAATTTCTGAGTCACCTAAATCAAAATCACCGAATTGGAAATAAGGCTGTTTAGATTTTATGTAAGGCATGTAGGGTCAGTTCTAACATTCTAGGAATTTTATAACATCAGTATCTTCTCTAGGCCTAAGCTCTGTGGAGTTATCTTATTCTTTCCTTTTTTCAATATTTAATGTCATAAGTTTAGAACCTCCTAGAATGATGAAAGTGCCGTGGCAAATGATATTCCACATTGGTATACAATTTTGTCTACTTATTTTCAAATAAGCAAGCTTCTCATGAGAAATACATGTGCATGTACAGTGGATGTAACCATCATTGAATTTCTCAGCTATACACTATGAGTCTAAAATCATGCATTTTCTACCTTCTCCAACAAAGACAGAGGAGATGGAGTCATTAGGAAAGCATTGCTTATGGAACTCACGGGTAAGTTCTGTCTCCACCTCCAGGTTCTGACAGCTTGTGCTTGATGCTAGCTCACTGGGCAGCGCCACAGCTGCTGGGGCCGTTGCTGTCTGAAGAGGAGGGGAGACCTGTGGGCTGCAAGCAGGATGGGTGACTGGTCTCTGAAAGGCCCAGGTGAAGGGACTTCCAGAGTGTACTTGTGGCGTGGGTGTGTTTGGTGGTGGGACGAACATGAAGGTGGGGCTTGAAGGGGTGCTCCGTGCTTCCCCTTATACCTTGGCTTTCTCAACGTCTTAGCTGGCAATGGCCACTTTCCAAAGAGAAATGGCTGCTGTAGCCACAGAGCACTGAGACTTCAGGGCAGAACCTCCAGTCCACCACCCTGAACGACTGATACTTAAAGGTCCTAATTAGAGATGCATTTCTTTACGAGGAATTATTTGAAATTCTCTGAAAATACTAAACCTTTTTATTTGTAATCTTCCTCTTTGCCCATGCTCATCCCCAGACAAATGCTATCTTTTATAAAGCAGTTATAATGTGAGAAAAGCCTCTATCAGATGGGAAGGGGAAGTGGAAAAAAGTCCTTTAGTTTTGGCAAAGTATGAAAACCAAGCAGTTAGCTATGTTTGTTCTGATCTGACCTTCTGGGGCAACATCCTAGAGGAAGGAGCAGTGAGATGGGTTGAGGAGGAATCCAAAAGCAGAGGTTGTTTGTACTCTGTTCTTCTAATCAGGAAATACGTTACTTGTGTAACTCATTAGCAGGCACGCTCTGTCTCCCTCTCCTGGAGGAGACCACCACACAGGGTGGCCCCACTGGACCGAGAAGCCCGAGCAGAGTGAAAATGGCGGCACGGCACCGTGAATTGGAGAAGGCTCCGTGAACATTCCCAAGCTTCCTTCAGCAGCCTGGGGCTGAAGTGCCCAGGAGTTCCCACCAGCTCCGGGCTGCAGGATGTGGATAAGGGGCTGATAATGGGGATTACTGCGGAGAAGAGAAGAGACGCTGGGGCGAGGGCCAGGGCACAGCACCCCGGCTGGGAACTGACCAAGACACAGCCAGACTCGGATTCACAGAGCCCGCACCTCAGGCCCTGATCAAGCTAGGACTGGATCAGGTTATGCGGCAGTTTGCCTGCAAGTACAGCCGCCATCGTGCCCTCTTATACCTCTGCGCACAAGGATCGGGAGTCCATCTTCCTTCCCCTGGAATCTGGCTGATGCGTCGCCTCGTTCTGACCAAAAGCTTGTGGCAGAAGTGGTGTTTTGTCAGTTCGAGGCCACGGCCTGGAAGCTTTTGCTTTTGTTCTCCTGGAAGTCAGTTATCACGCTGTGAAGACACTCAGGTTACGCTCCTGACTGACGAGAGGACATGAGGAAAAAGACCTGGAGGACAAAAGGCCATCTTGGTTGTTCCAGTCCCAGCCAAGGCTAAGCTAAATACAGCCACGTGAGTGTCCTCAGCTACACTCCGTGGAACAGAAAATTTGCCCAGCAGAGTTTAATCAATCCATGGAATCATACGAAATAATTGTTTTAATGGCCAAAACATTGTTGGTGTAAGCCACTGCATTTTGAGGTGGTTAGTTACACAACATAGGGTAACTATAATAAACACAATTTCATCAGTCACAGATTTAATCTGTGGGATCCAACCCAGCCAGAAATAAGCCCAGCCCAGCACTGTGTAGTAGCAACCAGCAAGGATCCAGAGCACAGAAAACACTTGGAGCTAAGGCCTCTTCCCTTCACCTCCAGGCACGCATCCAGGCACTGTCTTGGGAAGGAACAGCAGCAGGGAGAGAAACAAGTTGGAGAGGTGGGTGTGGCTGGCAGAATCGTGACCCTCCCCAGTGATGTCCGCATTCTAACCCCTGTAACCTGTGCAAAATTACCTTACATGGCAAAGGGCAATTAAAATTGCTGATGAAATTAAGGTTGCTAATCAGCTGACGATAAAACTGGGAGATTGTCCTGGATTACTTGGGCGGGTTCAATGCAATCACAAGAGTTCTTAAATGTAGAAGAGCCAGGTCAGAGGGAAGAGATGTGAGACGAGCTCCACACACTGTTGCTGGCTTTGAAGATGGAGGAAAGACCAGGGGTGGCCTCTAGAATCTGGAATGTGCCAAGAAATGGCTAGTCCTCTACGGCTTCCAGGAAGGATCGCAGCCTTGCTGACATCTTCATTTTAGCCCAAAGAGAACCATTTTGGACTTCTGAATTATAGAACTGGAAGATAATAAACTCTTGTTGTTTTAAGCCACTAAATTTTTGTTTATTTTTTTTTATAGCAGCAACAGAAAGCTAATACAGGTAAATTGTAACTGATTGGATAATTACTTCAAATAAGATTCTCTTAAACCAGGAGAGATTGAGATGGCTTTACTTTAATTTAATTAAATTGATTAATTAATTTATTTTTGAGGCAGAGTCTCACTCTGTTGCCCAGGTCAGAGTGAAGTGGCATCATCACTAAAGCTCAGTGCAGCCTCGAAGTCCTGGGCTCAAGTGATCCTCCTGCCTCAGCTTCCTGAGTAGCTGGTACTACAGGCACATGCCACCATGCCTGGCTAATTTTTAATTTTTTTGTAGGGATAGGGGTCTCACTATGTTGCCCAGGCTGGTCTTGAACTCCTGGCCTCAAGCGATCCTCCCACCTAGGCCTCCCCAAAATGTGAGGATTATAGATGTGTGCCACCACGCCTGACTGAGATGGCTTTAAATAGTAACTTTAAGATTTTTTCCCATATCATCTAGTGTGGGGAAGGCTGGAAAAGTAAGATTAGATCTTTTATGGAAAACAAAAAAGCTACTTTCTTTGATTTTCACACTCCTGAGTACAAATTTGGGATCTTATTGCACCTTTATTCTGAGACTTGGTTTTCTATTAAAATGAAATCCCCTTGGAAGGGTCACACATTAAACTTTTCAGAATGAATGACTTTATCCAATTGCTTCAGAACACAGGGCTTGGGTGAGGGGATAATGGAGGAAATAAAGTCTAGATTCCTGGGGGGCGTGGGAAGGGGTACAGAATCAGGCTACATGTGACTCACGGGAAGTGGCAGTCGCCCCCGGAACACACTGCTGTCCTTGAGCAGAGCTGTTATCAGTCCCACTCAACATCTCTCTTTACCAACAGTCTCAGAGGTGCCATAAACTCTGCATCGTGTGGCACTGAATGCATGTAGGAGTCCATTACGCCCAACAGTGAAACCAATCGCTTCCCGTTACCTAGGGCCTTCACGTTTTCATTGCTTCTTTCCATTGCATTTTATTATGTTACCTGTGCTTTCAGCTCTGTGATTGGCGTGCCGCGTGTCATCACTGGTCTCTGCCCCTTCATCCAAAGTAAAAGCTTTTCGAATCAACAGTTTAAACATAAACTTTCTGTTATCATTATCATCAATTACCAGTCTTTGTTCTTGGAGTGATTCTTAGCGATACGATGCTAGAAACACCACTGAATAAGTAATAACGAACTACTTCATAACCATACCACATAATTATTGTAGTGCTTGCCAGGGATTTAGCATTCCTAAGACACATAAATACTTGGTGTACTTTAAGGGCAACTCCACAGATCCCTCCAGTGCTCAGAGTTTGTCCTTAACTCAGCAGCAGCTCTTGTGTAGGATAACAGGGAGTGAGGGAATAACACGGGGGTTGGCGGTGGGGGAAGCCAATGAGACTAGCGAGAGCTGAAGTCACTGGGAAGCAGAATGAGAGTGTGGGTTTGGGTGTTGGACTAAATGAATGGGCTCAGAGGCACTCTAACACTTTGTGACTCTCAGAGGTTACTTAACTCTGTACCCCTCTGTCTGTATAAGAAAAAAGGTGGGGACAGTGATGACAGTGCCTGCATCCTAGGGCTGATGTATGATTATATAAGTTAATTCATGGAAAACACTCAGTTCTAGGTAGAAAGTAAATGCTTTATGGATATCAGTCATTTTTGCACAGAACGCAAAAGTTGAGAAACCAACGCTTTCACCAGACCACAGATGATTTTTTTTCTCACTTATTGTCCATTTTTACTATACATCAAGATAAATGTTGATCCCCTCCTCACGTGACCTTGGTGTCCCGTTCCTCGCGTACCTGGAGTCTCTGGAAACATCCGAGAAGACGGATGCCGTTTCCAGGTCCCCTTATCAGGCCTCCATTTCTGTTTCCCAACCCCTGGCTTTCCCCAAGTGGTTCCAATACCAAAATATTTAGTCCATCTGTCCCAGAGGGTTTGGACTTTCTCTTCATTTGTGCTTCTTGAAATAATACACTCCTGAGGCACAGACTGTTCCTTCATCACTAAAAAAGGTCAAGCATTTATTAGTGTGTGTATAAACATGACAACAAAGGAGCCCTTGTAAAAATGGAATGTTCAGCTTGGATAGAACACAGAGTAGTTCCTCTCGAATCTGGCAAATTCCCTGGGATTTCATATCCTTTAAATACACCAAGCTAATATCACTGTTTCTTTCTGGAATTCTTGAGCCTTACTTATAAATCCCCATGAGCCCTTTGAAGTGCTAGTTTATTCATTTATAAGGCCCAGAAGTGCAGTTTCTTTTTCACTTCAAACACATTAACAGGTTGTCCAGATAAACCAGTTCTAATACTACGGATAAAAAGTGTACACTCCATGTGTCACATAACCACTTGTCACAAAAAGCGGAAATGACTTTTCTTTGCTCACTAGCAGTGATTTCACACAGACAGGACCCCCATGCTTTTTTGGGCAGTGACTCTCAAAAGCCCCTTCTCTGATTCACTTTCTTCTTGCTCTTCAGACGACATGAACCCAACACCCAGCTCTATCACGGTGGTTTTTCCGTTCCTCATGGCAGCCAACCACCATCTACACCAGCCTGCTCCCTTCTCGAATGTGAGCCTTTCAGGCATTACGTATCATCTCTCTTTGCAAAACACAGCCTCCGATTCAGTAGTATGCATAGTCTGAGTTTGAAAACGTTTCCACCTTGTCTCTTTATAAGCTGTTGTTGGTGCTGTTCTTTAAGGAAAATTCTCTTGCTTTCCTTTTTCAAGGAACGAAGAGGAGATGGATTCCATAAGGAGGCATTTTCTGGCCAGTCTCGGCTAAAACCTGTCTTGGAGGGCAGTGACCATGTGCCCATGTCCCTTAAAGCTAGCAGAGTAAAACCAGCCACCTCTGAGTGGGGAGCCCAGACTTCGTCTCATGTGAGACTTGATGTATGTAGGACCTGTTAAAACCGGTTTTGTCAATTCACATTCCCTTTCCTGCTAAGACGGTCTCCGTATGAGAACATTCTACGTGAACAATAAGGTGTTGGTCTTCTTCTTCTTCTCCTTCTCCTTCTTCTTCTTCTTCTTCTTCTTCTTCTTCTCCTCCTCCTCTTCCTCCTCTTCCCCCTCTTCTCCTCTTCCTTGTCCTTCTTCTTAACCTGACTTGCCTTTTTGTCCAAAGCTGGCCAGGAAAGCAATGAGGCTTGGAAAAGGATCCACAGCATATTGGCTCACTAAATACTTACTTTACTGTTATGAATTTCTCTGGTATATGGCAGGAAGTCACGTGGTAGTACATTTTTAACTTGATGTCAACTTGTATTATTTTGTAAATACAGAAGTGAGTATTAGCCCTGAAATTTAGCAGCCTACCCTGCTCACAGGAAGTACAAAGCACATTTCATTCAAGTGACTGAAACAAACATCTGCTTTCAGGGCTGGCCCCAACTGACTTTTCTAGTTTCTTCTTCCACCATATTCCTCTCTTCCCCCAAGACACACACACACACACACACACACACACACACACACACACACACACACTGCTATTAGCACATCGCATTACTTTCTTTCCTCTGAGCTTAGAATAATTTTTGAGCTCCAATTAGGTGAATGAATGAATCAAATGAGCTACGCAATTACACTCTGTGCTTTGCTCAAACTTTCTCTGGTTTTTGAAATACTCCTCCATTCCCACCACTCCATTTTTACTGAGGAAATTTCCCCCCATCTTCCAAGACCCAGCTTGCTGCTGCCTCTTCTTCAAGTCCTCACTCAGCACAACTCTCTCCCTTCTCATAACAGTATTTTCCTTCTTAAATATCACTCTTGGTCTGCCTTTATTTACCATTTTTTGTTTGCTTGTCTTCCTCTCCCCTTACTGTGCAAGTTCCCTCATGGTAGAAAACGACTCTTTCATCTCTGCACCTCCCAAGTCTAGCATGATTGCTGCCAAGAGGTAAACACTGACATGTTTAATGTCTCGGTTTACTGTTTACTGAGCTTTGGGAGGATGACTTTCAAATTTCAGGGATAGAGTACAGATGGAGGGTGTCCACCCCCAAGATGCAGCATGTACATGAGGATTTAAGGTGAATGTGAGTGCCCTGGTAGTCACTTGAATCTATGGGTCTGGAGCTGAGGAGAGACCAAGACTAGATATATAGAGTTGGGAGTTACCAGTGTAGAGGCGAGAATTAAAACCATGGAGCGGAAAAGGGTACAGAGTGAGAATTGAGAAGGGTTGAGGAAAAGCCCTGAGGAAAGTCAGTATTTAAGGGTGGATGATAGTTGGGATCCAGCAATGGACTCTGAGAAGGGATGGTTTGGGAAATCCATGGAGAATAAGAAAGCAGTGAGGTCATGGAAGCCAGGGGAGAGTCAAGTTCAAGAAGGATGGAATGAACTAGGGCCAAAGGCTACAGTACTAGGCAGCTGCTAGATAGAGGTGCTATGTCAGTACAGGATTTGCAAAGGAGAGAAGTGTTGCTTTGCTTTGAAAGGTTCTTATTTTCAAGGATTAAACAAATAGTTAATAATTAAAGCCTACAATGTCTAGAAGGTATAGGAACCAAACTCTCGTAAGACAATTATACATCTCATCAAATCTTACCAGGAAAATCACATTCCAATATGGATTTCCTTGCTCCTCCCTATAAAAGGGATTGCAAAACTGTGACAGAAACTTTTGTGCACAGCCTGTGACTACTTTAGAGTAATTGAGGGACTCCAAACCATATGCCCTCCCCAGCCAATGAAGCCTTGCCTTGTTGCGGTGTGACTATGGAAGGGTCCCCCAGGAAAACTTTTGAGGTTGTGAAGATAATTATTCCTCATTATTGAGCCTCCAGGAGTAACAGAAGAGGAACACTTAGAAGCAAAAAAAGCCCTGAGATAGACATCCTAATTTATTGCTACAATAATAATGGTTATCACAACTTAATTTATATTTATTTGTATGTCTTATTTAAATTAAAAGAAAATATAGCCTTCTTTCTGGAATAGATTAAATGAATATCAACACAGAAACAATTACATGTTTTTATTTTCTTATTTTATGTTTAAAGAGGAGAGGCAACCCATTTATCCATTTTTTTATCTTTTTTTCATACATTTATTTATCCATCTATCCATCCATCTGTCTGTCTGTCCACCCAAATCATTTTTTTAAGGGCCTTTTACGGGCTTTATACATTTCTGATCCTACAAAGATGAATAGGACAAGATGGACATAGTCACCATCCAGTATACAGGAATTTGATTTAAAACGTCATTAAAATTAAATTAGGCATCAGGATATATACAACAAATCATTTAAAAATAAAACCTGAAGATACGCTTTAGGAAGCATCTCTGTAATTCTTCAGTGTACTAATGCTCCCTGACATTATTGCTATCACTGATAAATGTCAAAGGGGAGAGTGATATTTTTGGAGCTGATTTTTTTACTCGGGCCTATTACAAAAATAGATTATAAACACATACGCATATGTCATAGAAAGAACTTAGGCTAATATTTCTATACAGGGAGAAGCATTCACATATTTTTAAAGTTCACAGTTAACATTTCTGTTGTCAGTTATAATGATTGCTTGGTTTGAACTCGTTATTTTTATGATAGCTATCAAAATCTATGGTTATGATGTAATCTGCCTAAATTTCACAAGTGCATGAGAATTTTATAGTCAAAGGGTTCCTAAAGGAGGCGGTGTAATCCCATATTTTCATACAACCATCTTCATAAAGGAAAAGAGCTAACTTAATCCAACAAGTGGTGATCCCGATTCACAATACCACAAAGCTATAATTGGACTCACATTCATGAATATTTTATTTTTAGGACATTGTTCCTCACTCAGGCCATTAGTCTGAGTATTTGGTTATAATTTACACTAAGCATATGCTTTGGGGAAAGACCGTAGATAATAAGACAAAGTGCAATGAGTCTAAGATATCCATGTCCTTACACTACTCTCCCACAGGCCCATTTACTCCTCATAGAAGGTGGTTTGGTAGCTCTGGTGTTGGGGGTGGTGTTGGCTTAACCTGGATTGCTGCTCAGAGGAGTGAAAGATACAATTCCTTTCACAGGGGTCTCTGGAGAAAGCTAAGGTTTCCCTCCCCTTGCAAGGGACACCCTAATAGAGCCCTTTTCTTCCTGTGTTGGCAGTTGGAATGACCTATTATACAACACACTACGCTTTATTTAGTTCAAGGAGACTCTTGGGGCAATGTCAAACCACAGGTACAAGAGCTGCAGGAGCTCTTATTATTCATCATAGTTTGGCAGCCTGACGGGTAAAGACCAGTACTGGAGGGAAACTCAACTCACAAACTTCTTTTTCCTACTTGACTCTCATGTTTGAATTAGTCAGCTCTGCTGTTGCAACAAACAACTCCCCAAACTCGTTTACAACCACAAAGGCTTATTCTGAATCTGGAATAAAGCAGACATGAGCATCAAAACTGGCCTGATGTCTTCTTCATGCCAGATCCAGGCTGGAGGTCCATTTTGGTCCATTTTTGGACAGGGGTTCCTATGGCAAAGAGAAAACAGCAAGAATGCAGGTGGAATACAATTGCTCTTAAAGGTTTGGTTCAAATGAGGCAAAGTCAAGGTCACCCACAATTTCTAAATTGGTCACCTGCCCAAGTCTTATGTCAAAGGGGCAGAAATTGTATACTCCACCATAGGACACACAGCAAGTTGTAGAATCTTCTGTCAGAGGAGGCGTGAGTTGCTGGGAATGAAAATACACCATGCGCCTCGCTGCAGCCCCCCACCCAATTCTCCATCCTGTTCCTTCAACTCCCTCCTCTTCAATACCAGCTCCAGGAGAGGGGCTTGGAGAGTTCCAAGCAGGAAGACTGCCTACGAAGTGAGGCTGCAGCAGCTGTTGTTTCCATTCCTCCCTGTTTTGTTATCAGCCTCTGAGTGCAGAAGGCAGAGTGGGCTGAGCAGAATAAAGATGAGTTGGAAGACAATGAGAGAACCAAGAGCTTTTGCAATAACCAAAGGGGTCACTCAGGTAGTGCCTAGGGCAAGAGATAGTGTGACCTTTAGATACATGGTTGGAGGGTTGTGCCTGAGAGAATGCACTCAAGCCTGCCCCTCAAAGCCATCATCTTCTTCAATTAGTATTTACTGAGCACCCACTGAGCCACTGGCTCTGTACTCAAAACCATAAACTTTCCTGGGTTGGGAAAGACTGACTAATTTGCACATTAAAAAGCACACAGACAGAGGAAGCTCACCTCTTTTTCTCTTCCCACTACCCTGGGAGACAACCTCTTCCATTCTTCATTCATGTGTGGAATCCCAATTAAACACAGTAAACAAAGGAAACTTTCTACATTGTGATTTTCCTCCCTCTCCCCTTGTTTTATTTGCAGTCTGGATTTATTGCTCAAGAATTGCCTCCTTTGAGCATCATCCCCTATTAACCAGAGAGATAAAAGCCATAAAGGGAAGGGAACTCCTTCAGTTCCCTTTGCCAGTTGTGAGACAGAGCAGCCGCGTTTACAAGGCGAGTTGACATCTGTTGACTGAGCCAGCCTGTCCTGCACTGGCGCTGGGCTCACGCTCGGAATGCAAACTGCAGCTATCAGAGACAGAGCTGGGGTTTAATAACTGCTTGAGCCCAGAGCAAATCTACTTGGGCACTAGAAAAGAAATTGTGTAGTTTTAAAGCAGATGTATGTTCTTAACGTGGTTGGCATGTTAAACAATAAAACACAGCATTTCTTCCCCCCCCCGCCCCTCCTGCTTTAGCTTATCACAACTGTTAGAGTAAATTGTGTAACTTAAGACCGAGAGATTCTATCACAATTCCACGTAATTTGTGAATTTTGTCCATATAACAAGATGAAGCTTGAATTAGCATCACATCTAGAAGGCATTTCATTTTCTCACGTACGGTACAATATTAAGAGCAAACAACATATGTCTCCATGGTTATAAACAAGGGTGTCATGTTTGCAAAACAGATCCTATATGCAGAATGTCTATAAATGGGAGAAAATATGGGGTTTTTGTTGGTTAAAATGATGTTGTATGTTTCAAGTCATGTGATCTTCAGGAGAAACATTTTCTCTTTCTCTGTGAATACCAACAGGAATTGTCTTTGCATCACCTTTCTCCAAACCTGAGTTCGTGACTCAGCTCCTTCTTCCTCTGTGACCTTGAGAAAATCAAAGAGTCTGAGCCTGTTTCTTTTCCTGTAAAAAAAAGGTGCTGCACTAGATCAGGGTTTCTCTAAGTCTATGCTGAGGAACAATGTTTCTGAGGAAATTAATGGGAGTGATATTTTTAAAAAGGGGTTCCATGGTCAAATAAGTTTAAGAATTGTGACATTCAACGCAGTTAAACATGATTTTTTTACTCAGGAATTTAGTGTGCTAATAATATTCATTGTGATTCTTGAAGAGGGAGATACAGTATGCTTTGTTTCCCCAATTTATTTTACCACAAAACCTTTTCTTATGAAACATTTCTCAGAACCAGTCTCAACATTAGACTTTAGAGACCCTTTAACTTATGACATTCTAGGATTTTATTGCCTTTTTATTTTGCCTGCTTTCCCAATTTCTCCCACCTGTTTCAGGAAAAGACCTATCTGGGCTTTTGAATTCATTCAGAAGGTGAAAATCAGGTTGTTCTTCCCTCCTTTCTTCCTTCATTCTTTTTTCTCTTGCAATTTTTTATTTCAAAAAATTTCAAAGCCTCAGAAAAATTGGAGGAATAGTATAATAAGTATATACTCTTTACTTAAATTCAGCAATTAACATATTGCCCCAATTATTCTCTGTCTCTCTCTCTCTATGATTGTACACATATACACACATTACATATACCATATGTATAATTTTACTGCTGAACTATTTGAAAATAAATTGCAGACATTATGACATTTTATCACTAAATACTTCAAGATGTTATCTTCTAAGAACAAGGAAATTTTCCTACATAATCTCAGAACCACTACTGCACCTGAGAAATTTAACATTGATCAATATCATCTAATGTATACTCTGTATTCAAATTTCCCTAATTAACTCCAAAATGTCCTTTTTAAAAAATAATTTCTATTTCAGAATATTAGGGAGTATAAGTGTTCTTGTTTTATGGATGAATTATGTAATGTTGAAGTGTGACTGACAGCCTTTCAGTGTGTCACCAGAATAGAGTGCCTTGTACCCAACAGGTAAGCTTTTATCCCTTTCTCCCCTCTTCTTAGTTTCCAATGTCCTCTACACCACTTTATGACCATGTGTACCCATAAGCTCCCACGTATTAGTGAGAATATGTGGTGTTTGTTTTTCTATTCCTGAGATATCTTGTTTAGGATAATGTTCTTCAGTTCCATCAAAGTTGCTGCAATTGACATTATTTCATTCCTTTTTTATAGCTGGGTAGTACTCCATGGTATATATATATACCACATTTTCTTTATCCATTCATCTGTTGGTGGGCACTTAGGTCGAATTCATATCTTTGCAATTGTGAATTGTGCTGCAATAAACATTTGGGTACAGGTGTCTTTTTGATATAATGACTTCTTTTCCTTTGGGTAGATACTCAGCAGTGTGATTGTTGAATTGAATGGTAGATCTACTCTTAGTCCTTTGAGGAATCTCCATACTGTTTTCCATACAGGTTGTACTAATTTACAGTCCCACACAGTGTATAAGCGTCCCTTTTTCATTGCATCCATGCCAACATCTATTGTTTTTTGATTTTTTGATAATGGCCATTCTGATAGGGGTAATGTGGTATCGCACTGTGGTTGTCAGTTGCATTTCCCCGATGAGGAGTGATGTTGAGCATTTTTTTCATATGTCCGTTGGACATTTGTATATTTTCTTTTGAAAAAACTCTGTTCATGTTTTTTGCTCACTTTTCAGTGGAGTTATTTGTTTTTTTTCTTGTTGCTTTGTTTGAGTCTTTATAGATTCTAAATATCAGCTATTTGTCAGATGTATAGTTTGCAAATATTATCTCCTATTCTGTAGGTTGTCTATTTACAGTGTTTATTATTTCCTTTGCTGTGAAGAAAATTTTTAATTTAATTAAGTCTCATTTATTATTTTTGTTGTTGCTGTATTTGTCTTTGGGGTCTTCAAAATGTCCTTTTTAAAAAAAAAAAATATCTAGGATTGGTGGGGTGTGGTGGTTTATGTCTGTATCCCAGCACTTTGAGAAGCCAAGGCTGGAGGATTGCTTGAGGCCAGGAGTTTGAGACCAGCATGGTCAACACAGTGAGATCCTATTTCTACAAAAAATTTAAAGAAAAGTTAGTTGGGTGTTGTGGTATCTGCCTGTAAAGTCCTACCTATTCAGGAGGCTGAGACAGAAGGATCACTTGAGCCCAGGAGTTCAAGGCTGCAGTAAGCTATGATAACACCACAACAACACTCCAATCAGAGGAGCAGAATGAGACCCCATCTCTAAAAGAAAAAAAAAAACATTCAATATCCATTTAGTATTCACACATTAGATTCTTTGACTTCTTTAATCTAGAATAATTCCTCAACTTGCTTGTCTTTCATGACATTTAATTTTTTTGAAAAGCCCAGGTGATCTGTTTTGTAGAATATCTAAAATTATTAATTTGTATAATTATTTTCTCATAATTATATTCAGTTTACATATTTTTGGCAGACTCTTAATAGGTGATGGTGTTGTGCACTTCACATTACAGCAGCGGTCCCCAACCTTTTGGGCACCAAGGACTGGTTTCACGGAAGACAATTTTTCCACAGACAGGGGTTGGGGTGGGGTGTTGCGGGGAGGCGCTCAGGAGGTGATGCGAGTGATGGGGAGCAGCTATAAATACAAATGAAGCCTCGCTCACTCACCGGCTGCTTACCCCTTGCTCTGCAGCCTGGTTCTGAAGTTTCGTGGAAGACAATTTTTCCAGGGACAGGGGTGGGGGTGAGGCAGAGCTCAGGCGGTGATGCATGGCTTGGTTCCTAACAGGCCACAGACCAGTACCGAGTCATGGCCTGAGGGTTGGGGACTACAGCATTATACCATATCAGGAGGCACAAAATGTCACTTTGTCTCATTACTGGTGGTGTTTTGGGTAATAGCTGGGTTAAGATGTCGTTGGCTATATTTCTCTATCATAAAGGTATCTTTTCCCCTTGACAATTAATAATGATGTGATAGTTGATATTTTGAGAATTGTGAATAACAGGTTTCCCAGCAATCTTTCACCCAGTGGCTTTAGCATTTACTGATGATCTTTGCCTGAACCAAATGTTGCTTTAAGTATTGCACAATAGTGATTCTTCTATTTCTATCATTCCTTCTACTTTATTAGCTGTTATTCTTCTGTAAATAAGAGCTTTCCTTTCTCTCTTCCCCTCATTGAGTATCAGGACATATATCATAGATTCTTTCTTTTAATTCAATGTTTAATAATCTATTTTTGTAATTCATTCTTCTAAAACATTTATTCAGAGACTACTCTGTGCCAGGTACTGAGGTGAGATCAACCTAATGTTAATCTCGGTTTTCCTTACCTTTTCCTGCAAATACTTAAGAAAACACTATCAGTGGAACATGGACAACTAATTCACATTCTTGAACTGGTCACCACTTTGCCTCAAAGTTTGTTAGGTGGGAGAAGAAATTGAAGACAGAGACGGGAGTGGAGTAAGAGCTCCAAATTGTAATAATTATTCCCTTTTTATAAACCTTGGTCAGGCTATTATGGTTCCAGCAATCATCAAATGGTCAACTGAATCATCTCACAGGAAAGAAAAAATATCAACTATGAATACCGTCTCTGTGGAGCTGTGCTGTATCTGACTCAGAAGAAAGAGTCTCAGTACCAAGAACTCAGGCTCCTGGGATCCATGGAAGGAGAACCACAACTGCTGTTTCCACTCTGAGCACAAAATGAGTCTTTTAATCATAGTCCAAGTCACTAGGGAGACATGGGGGAAATAATATATCCATATCTTTAACATCTAATAGGTTCTTATGCTAAATATCCAGGGACCAAAGTCCCCGGGCAGGACAGGGAATCCAGAAGCACTTCCCTGTTCTGACACAAGACACAGACCCCACAGGGGAAGTATCCTCATCTCTCTAGCAGGGTCTGAATGACAGATTCCAGATAGTCACTAAGTGATTCAGAGAACAGAGCTGGGGAGCCTGCTTTCAGTGGAAGGATAAAGATACCCTGTCCCTGGGCAAGAATAGACCAATCCATATTGGTCAAATTTTCTGGCGGAAAGAAGGTTCTGAGCATTATGCAAGGGGGGACATTTTGCAGTGTAACAAACCTGGGTGCCCTAGGACTCTGTTGACTCAAAGAGATCAGAGAACACATCAAACAATGTACAGTCTTTTGGACTTAATTTTGTTCCTTTCAGGAAGGTCCCTGATCCCTTGTGGAGCCTTCCAGTCCCAGGAAGAAGGTACAGTCTGTGTTCTCAAAGGGAAGGAGCAGGCATAACAGACAGGAACTGGCATTGTGCCCGGGGGGATCAGTGGCCAGGAAGTGATTGTGGTACTTGGAGTCTTTGTGACCTCAAAGTTCACACAACTTTTAGTGTCTCTCTGAGGCCATGAAGGAAGATCTACCCGGCTGTCAGAGAATCTCCAAAGGGATAAGGGCTTGGTGGGAAAGTCCAGGTTTTAGAGACCAAAAAACTCAGCTTCAAATGCTATTCCCTAAAATTTATGAGGCATAAGGCCTTGGCAATTTAATACCGCTTCGGTCATCTGTAAACTAGAGATAAAAAATACCTCACAGATGTGTTGTGAAAATCATGTGCATTACTTTATTAGTTAGGATTCCTTTCGTTCCAAGTAACAGAAATCAACCTGAGCTAGCTTAAGACAAAAAGTGAAAGAAATTAAGAAGGAGGGAGTTAATTATAAGGTTACAGTGATGTCTCATCATTCTTACCATTGGGAATTTAGCTGAGCCTTATAAGGAAGCTAGAACCCTCAAATAAAAGGTCATCAGGAATCATTGTAGCTTTTCTTTGTTTATCTATTCTTTTTTCTTTTTCTCTTCTATTTTTTGCAAGAACTGGCTTTCTCTCTTTTAAACCAACAGAGCTGACAGAATTTAGCCGCCTATAGCTCTTGAATTTACATCTTCCCTTCCAAGACACTGACACAAAGGTTACCAGAATCTTATAATCCCAATTTCAAAGTCTCATTCTGAGTCTGATTCTTTACCTCATAATGTGGGTTCACTGTGGCCAGGATAGGACGCGGCTGGAGCAGTTGTGGCGGAAGGGCTCGCCCTGTGTGAGCAGCGTGCTGCAGGGCTTGTTGTGGGCTGGGTGGACATTCCAAGGTGTGGTTTCTGTAGCAATCTATGCCAGTATCTGTCACATAGTGGGGGCTCATGGGATGTTACTTTTCCTTTTTCTTTTCCTCAGACCAGATACGATGAATGTAAGAGCAGAGTTGGGAACAGTTACCTGGATTATTCTGGGGCATGTGGGGTCTCATGATAACTGACATGGAAATCATCAATGCGTTATTTGATAACAACGCTGGGATAAATTGCGCTGTAGGCTTTTAGACCTTCTGTGTCCTACCTAAATTTGGCTTCTTGCTGTGTTCTTTGAGATGTA
Source organism: Avahi laniger (assembly GCA_963575035.1). Lineage (NCBI taxonomy): Eukaryota > Metazoa > Chordata > Mammalia > Primates > Indriidae > Avahi > Avahi laniger. The sequence goes on along the minus strand of CAUYSK010001455.1, from coordinate 57,285 downwards.
TCTGCCCAATCTGGAAAATTCCCTATTCCCAGTGATAAGATGGCAGACACAATCCTGCTATGGAGAAAAGTATGCTCTGCAGAAGTAGGTAGGTTAGAAGGTAATGGTTGGGGCTAATGGTCAAGGAGAATACTTAGGAACTGGAGGAACAGAATCCCTACAGGCACTTCGCTGGCTTTCTCTTACAGACCACAGCCCCAAGTGCAGCCATGGTGCACAAAGCCAATTTCCTTCCTTCCTTCCTTCCTTCCTTCCTTCCTTCCTTCCTTCCTTCCTTCCTTCCCTTCTTCCTTCCTTCCTTTCTTTTTTCCTTTCTCTTTCTTCTTTCTTTCCTTCCATCCTTCCTTCCTTCCTTCCTCTCTCTGTCTTTTCTGTCTTGCTTTCTCTCATGCAATAAATGATTACTGAGCCAAGCACTGTGCTACTGACAGATTTGAAGAGAAGTGCTCAAGATGTTTCACATGTTAAATTTTTTCTCTTGGAAAAGCATAAAACCCAGGCTGGAATTTCAGGAAGCAGGGCTGGGCATGAGAGTAGAAAGGACAGTCCCTTGATTATAGGAAGGTGATCAAAATGGCACTTGGTGAGAGCGGCCCAGGAATGGAGGAAGGGGAAAGCATCCCGACTGAGGGACTGAGTGAAGAGCGTGAATCTGAACTAAAGGAGCAACAGCTGTGATCCTTTGATCCCGGCATGCCAGGCTGAGACAGCATGGCAGGCTCCTGGGAGGGAGGTTCCCACTGCTTATGGAAGCCCACATAAGCAGTGGGAACTGCTTGGCTCCTGAAGGCACCAGGCCTTTCAGAGCTAGGAAGGACAAAAAGCAGAATTCTGAAAGAAATGTTTCCCACGCCAAATACTTTTCTAATAGCAAACATCAGAGAATAAAAACTTTCCTCAGTAATTCTATTTCCTGCTCACCCTCTAAGGCAACTCACAAATTGCAATGGAAGAAACTTATATTTCTCCAAATTCACTACTGAGACTGAAGTGCTCTCAGGGGCTTAGACCAAACATAAGCTCTTTCCTTAATAAACAATAACATAAATACGGTCACTTAACCATAGATTTCTTTACATCAACATTAAAAACAAATTATGTCTGGATGGTAAAATATATTAGGCTAGTTTCAGGGTTTTCCTAGATTAGCAGCTTAGGTTTGAGGCAGCATTTATCTTCACATATTGGCATTTGTCCCTACTGTTTCTCAACCAATTGGAAACCATGGAATCACTGGGAAATATTTAATGGATAATGAGAATCACTTGAGTGACAAGTCCTGTTTGACTAAATAGCCCAGCCATGTCTTTACAATTGATATAAATGCTTTCATATTACATTTACATCTCTTATATCCACTGTGGAAAAAAAAAGTATTTCAACAGTGCAAAAATAATGTGGCAGAAAGGCAACCCTGGGGTGTTATAAATATCAAATAAGTCATAACTATAATGATAATATTGGAATTTATCTTCAGAAGATAAAGGTTGAACTTATCAAGAGGCCACAAGTGAGCAATAAAGTCTTCCTTATTGAGTACAGATAAATTTGAGATTTTCGATAATCTTGTTAAATACTCTGTAGTTCCTCATTCTTAATGTCATGCCTTAGTTTTAAAACTGCTCACTGCTTCCATAATTGCAGTTTTTTGTTGCTTCTTTCGTATCTGATGATCTCTAGTAAAACACCAGGACAGTATCAAACAATCTCTTTCTTTTCTCTACTTCCATTTCTTTCTTTCCGAATTCCTCTCTCACCTTCTCACCACCTCCCAATCCTGTATACCTTATAGTAGGGCCAAGGACATAAACAAGGAACATAAGAATTAGAGATTTAACAACAGAAGAAAGAGAAGTGTAACACACATTTGACCTCTTTTCTCTACCTAAACAAATCTCACTCATCTCTCAAGGCCACTGTATTAGTTTGCTAGGGCTGCCATAACAAAGTACCACAGACTGGTTGGTTTAAACAACAGGAAATTATTTTTTCACAATTATCCAGGCTGGACATGAGATATCAAGATGTTAGCAGGGTTAGTTTCTTTTGAGTTCTCTCTCCTTGGCTTATAGACAGCCATCTTCTCCCTGTGTCTTCACATGACACGGTCTTCTCTTTGTACATGTCTGTGTCCAAATCTCCTGTTTTTATAAGGGCGTCATCATATTGGCTTAAGACCCATTCTACTAACCCCATTTTTACTTAATTACCTCTTTAAAGACCCTATTTCCAAATATAGTCACTTTCTGAAGTACTGGGGATTAGAACTTCAACATATTAATTTTCGGGAGACACAATTCAACCCACAAAAGCCACTCATTCTATACTGACGTTGATTTTCCGTAGCCTTGGTGATCTCTGCCATTATTTTAGCAGCTGATTAAATTTAACCGGGCACCTATGGATACTATCTTGAGTGGTTTTTAGATGAAAGTCATTTCTTCCCCAACAAGATCTATGAGCACAGGGATAGTTTTTAATCCCTCCCAATGCCTAGAATATGTTAGCACAGTAGTATACAGGCTTACAATAAAACAGAAAAAGCAAAACAAACAAATCTCAAATGAATTGGAAGAGAAAGTGTCATTCTTTTAGTTGCCATGTCTGTACCTATTATCCTTTTGATAATGGCAACTCCTTAGAAGGAAGATTGTGCCCCTCTGAAGAGAAAGCAAAGGAATTCAATCCATTTAGCCAGTGAAAAGAAGACCTGGAAAATTTTCAAGTCCTTTGCCTTTCCAATATGATTTTTAACTATAGTGGTGTGAAAATTTTGTAAACAAGTGGATTCAGTATTTTCATATATTAAATATTTGGCCAAGAAAATTTTGTTTATAAGAACTTAGTTAACTTTCAATCACTAAAAGTAGCAGTAGTAGTAGTAGAACAGTGATCCTTCTTTGTAGAGTAAGTTCGAGAACACTGTTGCACAGGTACTGAGAACAAATCTTGAAGATGATTACTAGCAGAGCCGCCATCCACATTTTGTTTTGCATGGTTTGATTTTTCTTTTTTTTTCTTTTTATGCACAATGTTTTTATTTTTATAAAATTTATAAAAGGAAGCAAAGGAAACCATGTACTAGAAATGTAGGAAGAACCATGTAGAAGAAATAAATACGATACTTCAGAAAGAAAAGAAAAGAGATAACTGCATCATTCTCCAACCCTGTTTCCTGGACAATGCATGTTTTGGCAAGAACCTTTGCTTTGGAAAGGTACCCCACCACCATGCCCAGGGGTACATGGGCCTGACTCTGATAGGCTAGAGTTGGTGCTGGTGGCTGTTGTGGTAATGGCGGAGGTTAGCCCTGGATTTAAGGCCAGCTGCTTAGTGTCTTGAGTTTCACTTTTGCTTAGTTGAACTGAAGTTTTCGTATAAAGATACCACTTAGATATTCAACATTTTTCATGAAAATATTTTCTTTAGAGTACACAAATTATTTTGTGTTGGACCTAGAGTTTTTATTGCCCCTGTTTCCGTTTAATGTAACTCACTTTTCTTTGTATTCTGACACAAGATGTTTCAGCTAATTTTCCATGTTTTCTTCTGCAGCTATTGCTCCAAGAAGCTGCTCTTTATAGTGGTGAAAGGTATTTAGAGTACTCACAATCCACATGCCAGTCAGTTGCCAGTACTTCGTGGCCTTTGCAGGGAACAGAATAGGTATAAACATGTATTTTAGAAACAAAACAAATATATGAGTTTTTGATGTATTTTCAATTCAAATTTACTGCCACTGGATTTTTATCTATTTTATTTTATATTTATATTTATTCTCTCTTATAAAGAAAATTTTGGTTCCAAAAAAGTCAATTGCATTACGTTTTTGCTTTATCCAATTAAAAATTTATTAGTTTCAATGTAATAACACCAGTATTGCTTATAAAATAAGAAGGCTGAATGAGTTTTAAGAATTCTTTGTAGTTAAATATTTCCTTCAAATATATATATTTCTCTAAATATGAACAGAATAATTTAATATGCTCTAAACTAACTTGGACAGAAAAGTATATTTTAAATTAACCTTGACAGTTAATTTCATTAGTTTTAATTTTTAAGAACTTTTTATTTTCTGGTTCGATTTCATTTGTATTTGATTTTGTAAAACTATCAAAATGTTGCAATTAGAAACTACATAACAAGGTATTTAGGTAAAGGCACGCCTCCAGTCCCGCCTCCTTCATTTTGGCTTCCTCCCTATATAGATGATTGGAAAAAATATACACTATTCTATACTGTGTCTTTTTGACATATATTATAGAACTCAGATCATATGACTATATAACGTGCATAGTCATTTTTTCGTATGGCTGCAGTGTATCCCATTATATTACATACAGGATTTAATCTTGGTTCCCTACTGAAGGACAGTAAGTTGTTTTCATTCATTTGTTGTTTTTTTGTTTTTTGTTTTTTTTAGTGGGAAACTTTCCTTTATTTAAAAAGAAAATTCGGCCAGGCAGAGTGGCTCATGCTTGTAGTCCTAGCATTTCGGGAAGCTGAGGCGGGAGGATTGCTTAAGGTGAGGAGTTCTAAGACAGTCTTAGCAAGAGCGAGACTCTGTCCCTACTAAAAATAATCAGCCCGCATCATGGCACAGGCCTGTAGTCCCAGATACTCAGGAAGCTGAGGCAGGGGGATCTCTTGAGCCCAGGAGTGCGAAGTTGCAGTGAGCTACGGAGCTGCGGTGATATCACAGCACTTCTAGTCTCAGCAACAGAGCAAGACCCTAAGAAAAGGGGAAGGCGGGGGAGAGGAAAAGGAGGAAACGAGACCAGACTGGATGAGGAAGAGGAGACCAGACTAGACAAGGAAGAGGAGACGAGACCGGACAAGGAAGAGCAGATCAGACTGAATGAGACAGGACCAGGAAGAAGAGACCAGACCAGATCAGGAAGAGGAGACCAGACAGGAAGAGGAGATGAGACCAGATGAGATTGGGGGAGGAAGAGGAGACAAGACCTGATTTTTCCATTTATAAAGCTACCTTGCATGCCCTTCTTAACTTTACAAACTCGGTGGGTATTTTTTTGTGTCGTGATCGTGACTTTTAGGAAGCCACGTGGCTCTTCACATGTCTGTAACTATGTCAGGATCTTCCAGAACTCACTTTACTCATGCCTGAGGATGTGCCCAGTGGAAAGCCTGTTCAGTTTATTCTTTCATATGTTTGAAAATGCAGACTCAAACAGGAGATGAAATTCATGTTATTCTCCTGGCTCTTTAGGATTATAAGCAAAAATCTGCCTTATTGAAGAAAAATCATAATTCCTTAGCATAAGAAATAAAAACCAGATTGAGGAAATTCCAGAATGGTCAAAATAATGGTTTATGTTATCATCCAAGATAGCTTCAAAAACAAATGAACCCCAATTATGACATAGCTGGTAATAAAGAAGAGACTGACAGGTATTGGGAATTCTGATTTAATGTTGTCTGGAGCGTTTGTTCTTCGACATCCAAGATAATAAATAATGACGATGGTGGTAATTCTCAAAAAGAACTCAGGCATTTGCATAGTGTCCAACATGAGAGATGATCCTGTTGTTGAGAGAGACCAGGGTGTGATTAGGCAGGTAAGGGCTATGCCCAGGAATGCTGTCTAATAGCCTCCTGTTGTAATTACATTGGTTCTATTTATTATCATGTGACGAGAACCTTCCATTACCTAATTGAGTCCTCACAACACTCTCCTTAATGAGGTAAGTATTATTCTCCCTGCTTTACAGATGAGGAAACTGAGAGTCAAAGACTTTATGTGACCTTCCAAAAGTCACGCGGCGTAAGCAGAAAGGAGCGGAGTGCCAGTGTATACAGCTTCCAGGCTGGCAGACCCAGTTCACCCAAGATGGATCAATTTAAAGCCATGAAATTTGAGTAGAGGAAATGTTTGCCAAATTGACAGGCTGTTTGTATTCAACCCTCTGTAACGTATTCCCTGGCTCAGCTCCTTCAAGAGCTGTTCCTGTTCTCAGTTGACATTCTTGAAGAGGAAATCAACCTACCAGAATGACCGAGGGCTTCACCCAAGGGTTCCCGCATTGTATTAAATAAGAGAGTCTCCAAATTGCCTGAAAGACAATTATTTGTGTAAAAAATAATTATATTGTATTTTGGTATGAGAAAATCTCTCTCCTCAAAATATATGGGAACGACCACCACTTAACAGTTAAAAATGTTAGGAGGGGTGGCTTTGGCTTTCAAAAGATGGCAAGACACTTTCCCAGTGTCTTTGTTTGAGAAAACAATGTAATTGCAGGTTTCTTTGGGCTTCTCCCTGAGTCTGAAGCTTCTGTGAGCAGTCCCGGTGACTCTCTCCTTCCACAGTCTGCACGGGCAATGCCTGCTCTGGTTTAAGGACAAGCACCTGACCTTGACCGTCCAACACAGCGCAGCCTCAGGAGCCAGAGGAAGGAAGAGCAAACACAGTTGCTCTCATCCTGAAAAACTCCTAGTGAGGCAAAAGCTTTCCCACACAGGGTTTGCAGAGAGACTTCAGCCAGACCCAGCGGTCCCGCTTGTTGTCAGAGACTCTAGTTGATTCCCACCTTCAGCAAAAATCCTTTAGGGCAGCAAGCGCAGCAGGGAACCTGTCATTAACAACCACCATAGTGTCACATCAGCGATTCTCAGGAGTGTCACTCCGCTATTTAACTCAGCTATTTACCTCATCGGGGAAAGCTTTGTTTGATTGTCAGAAAATAGAACATGTGCATTTGTCTGTCATAAACACACACAAGCTCTCCAGAGCATAAATAAACAAAGCGATCATGTACGTCGGTAAATGTGTTTGCATTATTTAACCAAACTAGACGAGGCATGTGAATAACCCTGCATATAAAGTACCATCGAGTAACTTGCTTGTAATCTGTCTTGTACAATACAGCCATTGCCACTCATTCCACTCACTCGATTCAGACCCTGGAAATGTACTATTTTTAGATGGGCTTTGTACACCACTATTTACAAAGAGCACTGTTAAATCCTTTGAATAGCAGCCAAGAAGTTGGGTGAGAACCTAGAAACCTGCCACGCAGATCAGCATCCTAATCAACCCTGGGACAGCCAGTGCTAAAGATCTGCCTTTGTTTCCTTTTCTTCTTTGCCTTTGTCTCCACGGGAATATCAATGTAAGAGAGGGAAGGAGACAAAGAGTTGGGCCTTATCTGTTCTTGTCGTTCAAATGGGTTGCTTTACTCGCTCTCCTAGATAACGGCCCATTTGTCAACGTCTTTGGCGATTTAAGCTGCTCTTTGTCAAAACCACTTTTGGAAAAGATTTGACCATTTATTTACTTGGGAGCCGACGTGACGGCAGCAGGTGCGTCATGGAAGACTCAGACGTGGGTGCCTCAAAGCCGCAGGGATTCGGTCACGTGACGGGCCGCCTGTCGCCCGGGCCAGCGGGCCAAGTGGCCACACGGGAAGGAGGGACGCAGGAGAAAATCGTAGGCAAAGTGTTGGCGTGAGGCAGGTGGTGGATGAGGCAATCGCAAAGGGAAAGGATTGCAACACCAGGGAGGAGAAAGGCCTCGTATCATTTTGCAGCCAACAAGAAACCTGAAGGAACTAAGTTTGGCTCTGTTTCCACAGCTTGAGAAAAGCTGAGAACGGAAGCAATGACTGGGCTAATTCTGGACAAAATTTTTAAAAATGATTTTTGTCAGAGAAACCCAGATCTTTGCCTCAATTTTTTGCTTCTGTGTAAATTGCTCATTTTCCAAAATTCTTTAAATCTTTTAGGTGATTTGAATTAATTTGCATTTGGTGTACGGGGCAGGATCACTTGAGACATCCCCAGTGGCCTAAATTGTGAAGGGTTTACTCCTTTAATCCACGTTCCTCATGGTGCCATTTTGTTCCTTCATGTAGCCTGGAGCGGCTGGGGCAAGCGGGCAGCCACGCTGCTGCCAGACGGTGATGTTCCTTCATATTCCTGCACCTGTACGTGGTGTTCTCATGTTCTCCACGATATTATTCCTTTCCCTTACCACAACTAACCAGAGGAGAAAGAGAAAAGCATTTGGAGTACTTTGGATCAAAAGTCGTCCTTAATTTAAGACATTTTATTATTTATTATTTGTTATTCTTCATAGTTCGAAGGGGTCTTTATTTCATCATAATATTAGAGGCATTTGGCCGGGTGCGGTGGCTCACACCTGTAATCCTAGCACTTTGGGAGGCTGAGGCAGGAAGATGGCTTGAGCTCAGGAGTTTGAGACTACCCTGAGCAAGAGTGAGATCCCGTGGCTACCAAAAAGAAAAGAAAAAAACCCCAGCTGGGCGTTGTCGCCTGTGCCTGTAGTCCCAGCTACTCAGAAGGCTGAGGCAGAAGGATTGTTTAGAGCCCAGGAGTCAGAGGTTGCAGTGAGCTACAATGACACCACTGCATTCTACCCATGATGGCAGAGTGAGACTCTGTCTCAACAAAAACAAACAAGGCAACTGCGCACCCCTCGTCACAACCCCCAACCCCTTCATTAAAAAATAATAATAAAATAAAATAACAATAAAAAAGAACAGAAATTTTATTTAAAAAATAATAAAATTAGAGGCATTCGATGCGAAAGTAGTGTGCCAAGATTAGTAACAATAGCAACAAAAACAACTTACTTTTGAGCCCATATGTGCCGGGCTCTGTTCTAGGCACTATTGATTGATTGATTGACAGAGTCTCACTCTGTTGCCTGAGCTAGAGTGCAGCACCGGTACCACAACCTCAAATTCCTGGGCTCAAGAGAACCTCCCCTCTCAGCCTCCCAAGTAGCTGGGACTACAGGTACATGCCACCACTCCTGGCTAATTTTTTCTACATTTTGTAGAGACAGGGTCTTGCTATGTTGCTCAGGCTGGTCTTAACTGCTAGCCTCAAGTGATCCTCCCTCCTCAGCCTCCCAAAGTGCTGGGATTACAGGCATGAGCCTAAGGACTTGGTCCTTTAGACACTTTATACAATAGTTGTGCTCTTACCGATAGCCCTGCAGAGTATCACTTTCCCCAATGTGGGGAAGCGCTGAGACTGGGAAAGCTACTTGGCCAAAGTCACCAGCCTATCATTGGTGGGTCTGAATTCAAACCTAGGTTTATTAGGCTCTTTCTACTACACTAGGCAATATCATTTGTAAAAGCGAACTCATTCTGAGCATCAAAGGACAGCTGGCTTTACTTTGATGAAACTCAATTCTGTATTGGTTTCAGTTACTTTAACAGACTCAACATGTTTACTTATCTCAGAACTTTTACAGAATGGCAATAGGATTTTTATTTGGGTTTTTACTGGTAGAATTAGGCTTGCCTGAAGCTACTTTTAATTCCTTAGTATCATCTAAATATTCCATTTGACTTGATTCTTTTCCTGGATGTGGTATCGAGAATGTGGACTGTAGAAACAATGTGTAAGAATATCCTTACTTCCTTTATAGGTCTGTAAATAAATGAAGAAAGAATTTTTTCCCATCCCTTAGTGCATAGGCAGTACCACTATATAGCAGGGTTGCACACATGCAAATTTTGACTGAAAAAGCAATCATTGAACAAAGTCTGGGCAAAGATTGGTGCTAAATAAGAAAAGGAAAAAAGTTCATGAAGAGGTGCAAAGAAAAAAGAAATTAGGAATTGGTAAATTTTGCATGTACGATAGTATTGCTGTCATAATGAATGTCTGCTCAATAGATTCTTCTCCCTTTCCTCATATATGTCATTTATTTTGTTGGCCACCAACACCCAGTAAGGATAATGGGAAAAAATAAGAACTATAACTCTTAATATAGATTCTGGAAAGTTAAAAACTGCCTTTTATAGCTCTAAAACCAAAGCTTTTGGCTTCAGTGTAGATGGAGATATCTCTATGCCATTTACTACCTGGGTTTTTTCATTTGCTTGAGTTACCATGTTCTATTTCTGTTTTGTTTGAAAAGAAAATGGAATAGAATTACCGCCTACACTCACACAGCTATTGACGTTACATTTCATCTTCTTTTATTATGATCAGCAAAGTTACTCATAACATTGGAATTTGTTTTTTGCTTTTAAAGTTATAGCTACTGCTGTTGTTGGAATAATTAGCATTGCTTTGGCACTGTGTTCCACCTAAACTCATGGTATTTGTGTACTATTTACCTTTCAGAAAAGCTATTTTGCAAGAAGAAAAAGAAAATGGAAGTACAGATTTCCAACAGCGTACATTTTCTCTGTTCTCTCCTTGGATCTGAAAGAAGATGTGTGAAACAGAATTTCAGGCTGTAATTAATGCATCTCTTCATAAGATAAGAGGTTCTTTTATCTACAGAAAAATTGCTGCACTAATTCTCAGTGAGAATTGCAATGCTCTGGTTGATGTTCTTTCTACAAGAGGAATTCACCTTTTCTACTCTCTACATATTTACAGACAAATTTTAATATTTTGTTATGGGAAACTGAAGGTGGGTAAACATGCAATGGTAATAATATTATTTTATAGGACTGAGTCTAAAACCCTTAAATATTAATATTATGTTTAAATAAATGCTGAATAGGGTTACATAAAGAACTGTCAAATAACATTGACTCTACAGGAATGTACTTGTAAACACAGACCTTAATTGGACACAACTTAGATCCAGCACTCTTTGAACGGAAGGGCAAACAAATTGGGAAATGTGTCCTCATTTGATACAGTGAGGAAAAAGAGCTATGTTTCCTTGTTATGCCCTAAAATACTGTCCAAACAATGATGAAACCCCTGCTGTTCCTTGACTTAAACATCTCCTTGTAGAATGCATATTGCAATTCAGAAATAATACTTTCTGTATGTATTTTTCATGTATGTGCTTGGAATAATCGGTAATGCGTTGGCACTGTGTTCCACCTAAATGCATGGCATTTGTATATCATTTAACTTTTGTAAAAAAACAATTTTCCAAGAAGAGAAGAAGAATGAGAATACAGCAAATGACAAGAAGTTAGAGATCACCAGAGTCATTGCTGAGGGCCTGTCAGAGAAGACCGCTCTGCAGGGCAGCATGGCGCTGCTGATCCGTTGGCACCTTTGTATGGTCCTCAATTTCTATATCCCTAAATAACGGAGTATTCATTCCTTCTCTTCTGTCGTGACACCCTGTGAGGTGGATGTGAAAGGGTTAGATAGGCTTGTCATTGGACACAAAGACTAAGATGCTTGGTCAAAGCAGGAAATTAGGTACTTTGGCTAAAGACTTTGCATAGTAGGGTTATTGTTATTCAGGGTATAGCAATAATTTTTATGTAAGTGAAAATATGTTTGTAACACTTCAAAAAAAAAGTACTATCCCTGTCCAATGTCCACTTTCCTTCACACATTCATGCCCACATGCACACACATAACACATGCAGGATTCCCGAGCAGGAAGGATTCTTTCTTACATGTTCACAAAGAGACTTTCAAGCTCAGAACCACTTGAGAGTGAGAAACTTTTCTTGGCAGATTATCAACTGGTTCTGAGTGGACAAATCTGACAGAGAGCCCTTTTTGTTGGTTCTTTCTGTTCATATTGTTCACCCCCTCACAGCAAGGAGGTCTGCTAGGCAGGGAAAGAGGACCCTCCAAGGAGATGAAGGTGCATTTTTCTAGATTAGCTGCTGAGCAATTGTAATGCTTCAGTTAATCTGCTACCTCTATTCCTTGCCCCTAGCCCTCAGTTTTCCTTTTGCATCCTGTAGATAACATTGACATTAAATTGGGTCAGTGGAAAAAAATCAGTCACTAACTATTGCATACAATTTTGTCCCCCCAGAAAACATTTGGTAAATATCCCTTATCTAGAGTACACACTATGCAAGGCTCCTAGGGTGGTATTTGAATCAATTCACCTTAGGAAAAGTTGTTGATTATTTTAGACTTGAATTTCCACAATTACAAAATTTACCAAAGGCCATTCTAATAGTGCACTATGCTTCACTGAAAGAGTTTTAAAATCGATGTAGGTAAATGTATACCCAATAGAAGTCACTGCAATATACATCAGCAAATATATACAAGTATGTTCATAGAAGCACTATTCAAAATAGCCTAAACTATTTGGAAATAACTTAAATGATCATTAACGGGAAAATAAAGTGTGGCATTGGCCCATGTGGAGTGCTATAAGACAGCAAAAATTAAAGAACTACAGCTACATACAATATGGATGAATCTCAACAACACAATAATGTGTGAAAAAGCAAGTTCCAAAGATTACTTATAGCATAAAATCCTCTTTGAAGTGAAAAAAGTAACTAAAAATTTATTTTGTATGTATATATATATGTAATAATAAAACTATATAAAATGCAAAGAATAGTGTTTACAATAGGTGTGGGTGGCAAGGAGAATGGAAAGGAGAGGAGCACACAGGTAGGTTATTGCCAGTGTTTCAGACGAACACTTGTTCATGTTAGCTTATCATATTATTAAATATTATTAATCAAACAAACAAATGAAAGGACCATACATGGGGAAAAATCAACATGGAATGTCAAGGTATTGGCAGATTAAAAACATGATTAGTGTATGGTGATGTTTACATGAAAGTGAGTAGGATACTCAGCTTCGTGGAAAATAAATAACAAAAGGCAGAACTCATCATAAGATAACATGCCGTAGGGCCTGGCTCTGACCACTTCTGATCATCCTTCACATCTCATTTATCCTTCTCTGACTTCTTTGGAAACTGTCTTCCTTCTAGTTTGAATCCCTAATTGTGGCTATTTCCTGTGACTTTATCTTTGCTTCTCTCTTCCCTGTGTAATCTCTCCTTTGAAGAGCACATCCACTCCCTTGTCTCCAGTTACCTTTTGGGTGACTCCCAAACCTATCCACCCAACACTGATCTCCCACCGACAGCATAATCCCAACTGCTCACAGGGTAACTCCTCTCAGATTCTAGCCATTTTCTCAGCATGAACCACCAGGGTGACCATGAACTAGTCACTGAAGCTCTCGGTATTATCAATTTCTTCATCTCTGAAAAAAGGGGTCTGTGGATATAATTTCTAAGCTTTTTACTGTGTGTAAATTTCTATGAATTTATGCATTATTGACTCTTCTTGACATTAGCTGTTTGTCTGAGATACTGCTATTATTCTAGGCTTATAAATGTGGAAACTAAAAGAGTTTAAAAGAGTTGGCCAATTTCATCTTACAATTTTTTTAACTTAAAAAGATTTCTGCATGATTTAGTGTACACAGTTTCAAAGTCTTCACTCAACATGGAACGTGCATTTGAATCTTTGTACTATGTTACAATATGTTATGTTATATTACAGCACCTTGTATATCCTATAAGATGTCTTACTGTATAATAATTATTTCTTCCAGTATTTGTTTCACCGATCACAATGGGGAATGGGAACTATCTCGTTCATCTTTATATCCCTTTTAACACTTGGCAAGATGCCTAGCATGTAGTGAGCTCTAAATAAACTGAATGGTCATTGTATAAAACAACCTAATTACCAGATTTAATTTTAACATACATATACTTACAACTCTCAAGTTTAACATCACTATTATCCTAGCAAACGAATGGCAAATGCTTAGCAAAAATGTTTTCACTGGGCTTATTCTTCTCATGGGCAGTCTAATAAATAGAATCCACTTTTCTTCAGTTCTCATCAGGCAAGATGTATGGGGAAATAATGGCTATAGGCCTATACAGAGCGAAACCTTTTAACAGCAAATTTACATAAAGCCAAATCTAGTTAGGGTCAGAATTTGAAAATCCCACCAGACTCAAAGCAATTTGTAAGTAACAAAATTCCATTTCAAATCTATTTGTCTCTGATTTCTTAGGCTGTGTTTTAAATATACTTCTGCTTGTAGGCAAATCAGTCTTTGAATAAACATCAATATTGTATGGTTTTGGTGTGGCTAGATTTGTCAGGTGAATGTGTATATTTGTGTGTGTGTATATATTATATATAGATATAGATACATACACACATTTTTTTCTTTTTTTTTTTTTAGAGACAGAGTCTTACTCCATCACCCAGGCTGGAGTGCAGTGGCTCAGTCATAGCTTACTGCAGCCTAGAACTCTTGAGCTCAAGTGATTCTCCCATCTGAGCCTCTCCAGTAATTAGAACTATAGATATGCTCCACTATGCATTAATTTTTCTTTATTTTTTTGTAGAGACAGGGTCTCATCATGTTGCCCAGTCTATTCTCAGTCTCCTGGCCTCAAGTGGTCCTCCCACGTCAGCCTGCCAAAGTGCTGGGATTACTGGTGTGATCTACCACACCTGGCCTGGGTACATATATTCATCTGCCTTTCTGTTTAGAAAATAAGTAATTTTATTTCTTACTTTGAATCATGAGGACAATTATATTAGTGGATATTTAAATAAGCACCGCGCATGTACTAGGTTTTCTGGAGGATAAAGAAAAGAGTTCTTTTCTTTAAATTAAAACTAAAAATCACAGTAAATTTGTATTTTCATGGTCCACTAACCAACCATTGGAAATGACACATGTGCAACTTTCCCAAATCTAATTTAAATCTTAGCTGAGAATATCCTAGCATATAGGTTGTTTTCTATAATTTTAATATTGGAAGAGGTGGAAGGAGACATTTTCTTTCCTCATGTACATGTGGAATTAAATAATGGGTAACAAAGCTATGTTTTGGGTATTATTGTGTTTTGATGCAACATGAAGTCTACAGATTCCGATGTTAACATAGGAGTCTCAGACCACAGTCTTTACAAAGAAAAAGTCTAAATTTTTATTCCATTGGATCCTGGTACTCCCCTTCATGTTATAATTGACAGCATTTAATTTCTTTTCAGCACAGCTAGTTCCTTTCACAATTTAAAAATTGAGGATGTCCTGCAACCAGAGTTCTTGAATTACAGAGCTCGATGATTATATTTTATTTAAAATCCTCTGATCTACAATTAGGGACTGATGAGGACAGGCTGTTGTCTCAAAAGGTTGAGAAGCTTATATCTGATGATCCAGAGTAAACCTTCCTTGAATTCTAATAATTGGCCGCAGCACATTATTTTCTCTCCCCTTTTTTCTTTTCACCTTTGCCCCACGTATGACATGCAACCCTGAGAACTAGAGATACCTTCCCTGGAAAAGACAAAAATTAGAGCAAACATAATTGCTGTGGGCTAACACTTGCAGGTCTGAGCTCCAGAAGGCAGAACTCATGAGTGGAATTCTTAGGGATAATGTCACCAGCTCTATATAAAGATTTTCCAACATAAACAGCTACTGCATAATAGAGTGGGCTGCCATGGAAGAATCCAGCATCCTACCAGGGGAAGTGGTCAAGGAGCAGCATATGAGCATCTGTCTGCAAGGCTGTTGTCAAGAGGATTCCAACATCGGACCAGACAACCCTACAATAAGGAAAAGTCTAAGACCCTATAAATCTGCAATATTGAAGATTTAATGCTTACGATATCATTGTCATTCAGACTGGTTCCTGGTACTAGTTAACGCTCGCTTGACATTTTGTCAGTAGGGATTAAAGTTAGAAATGGTCACTGTACCTAATCTAAGTATCAGTTTCTTGATCTATAGAGTGAGAGGATTTGATGCATTGATCTCTAGAATTCTGTCTGCTTCTAGCCAAATTCTGCACCGATAAGGAGTCGTCACCGTGTGCTTACTTTATTAACCCTTTTCGGTTAACAGGTAAGAAATTTAATAAATGTCTGACATTTTTCAACAACATTTTTAACCTTTGGGAATCAATTCATTTTCACTGATTCAATTTTAGTCATTTTGATTCCTTTTGTCAGTGGGGAAAAATAATGTCACACAATTAAAATAATAACCTCCCAAATAATTTATGTTTATTAATCTTGTGACAGAACCTCTAGCTATATTTTGTTAGAAATAAATTAAAAATAGCACATAACTTGCAACTCTAGCAAGTTTTCACAATTTGAATATTTAAGATGTGCTACAACCAGAGTTTTTGAATTACAGAGCTCAGTGATTATATTTGATAGAAGATCCTCTGATCTACAATTACAAACTGATGAAAACATGCTGTTGACTCGAAAAGATTGGAAAATAGCATATATCACTTGTAGACTCCTGGGACTGGCACGCCCCAGGCTGGTCGGGTATAGAGATGCATCTTCTAGGATTGCCAATACCCTCCTCTCTGGAACTGAATTAAATTTATCCAACCTCTGAGGTTCCTAATACCTCATGTCCTCAATCTGCAGGATTTGTAACACCTCACCTCTGAGATAGTCAACACTCTAGCAGGTGTTGAAGCCTCTGAGACCAATGCCACACTAAGCTGTGCAGGGGCTGAAACCACAACCTCTGGCTCAAGAACATCCCAAGCAGCGGCCCGTGCAGAAACTCCTGCAGGAACACCTCGTCTCAGTTCTAGTGAGCCAAGTCCTTCCACTGCCAGTGCCAGTGATCGCTCTAATGCCTATCTACCTATTTTTTATCAGTTAATGCTATTATAAAATATAGATCCAGCTCAGCTATCACTCCTCTAGCACAATTATCCCCACTGCTCTTGGACAAGCCCTCTCTTCCTCCTCACTTGCCCAAGCCTTCCATGTACCCTCTGGAACTGTTGCTCCATAGTCAGCAAACTCCATTATCTTCATCAGCCTGTTCTCTGAATGGTCCCTTCATCTTTTTGCTCCAACTACAACCTGGTTTTTCCCCGAGGATGCTATTTCTCCTGTGGTGGTTGTTGATTCTCTAACACCAGATGGAGAAAGAGGTTGGTGTCCCATTGTCCGCCACCGCCATTTCCAGATCCTTCATCCACCACACTCTTTCACCTTCTCCTCTGAGTCGGGATCTAGCCATCTGCGCTACCTCTTGGTACTATCATCTCTGGATCTCTCATTCACTTTTTGAGGCTGCTCCTCTCAACCTCAAACCCAACCAACCTTTGCAGCAATTTCAAAATCCAGAGTCGACCTGTGTGATAATCTGAGTCTCAACCTCCTCATCTCCACCGACCTTTAACTTTTCTCCATCCCAGCTACCCCCTCGCAGGGTTACATCTAGGCCTTGTTGTCATCTACACTTGCTGTATTGCCAAAATCACTGATTCAAGCATTCTGCTCTTTGACCACACCTTCCTCCCCTTCAACTTATCCATCCCACTATGACTATTCTCTATCTGAATTTGTATTTCTAGTCGATTGCACTTTCTACCAATTCTTTAGCTGTCTTTTCTCATCACTTTCCTCCTGACCCAGCTAAAATTCCATGGCCTATAATTTCAGTAACGGTTTGTAAACTGTCTCCCCGACTACACAGCCTTTGCCCATGGCATTATCTCAGCCCGTAAGGGTTTTGCTCACCACTGGGCTGGTTAATTCCTATTCATCATTTAGATCGCTGTGGGTCAATAGAACTTCCTGCTTGATGCAAATGCTATATACCTGTGCTGTCTAATACTGTAGACAGCAGCCACATGTGACTATGGAGCACTTGAATGTGGCTAGTGTGACTGAGAAACTGAATTTCAGTTTTATTTAATTTTAATTAATCAAAATAATCACACATAGTTAGTGGCTGCTATGTTTGTCAGTGCAGTTTCAGATCTTACTCCAGCTGAGCTTCCTTGGGGCAGCCTTCCCTAACTCCCCACCTGAGTTCAAGGTCCTCTGTTAAATGTTGTCATGGTCTTGCTCTTGCCTTCAGAGCACCTATCGTAGATTGTAATCATATATTCATTGTGTGATTATTTGATTGTATCCCCAGCATCTAGCCTAGCTCCTGGCGTACCATAAATATTTTTCAATGAATGAATGAATGACCATCATGAGAGGAAGAGGAGAGGGAGCAGATTAAAATTCCTGCCAATAATCTTCAGTGGATAATCTTCATAGTCCAAAGAAGGACGACTGAACCACTGGAGTTAGAGGCACCACTGGAGTTAGAGGTGCCACTGGACAGCCAATCTCCAGGGCCAACTGGCCGGCACTGGAGCCAATGGGTGTGAGCATTGGTGGTACGTTCTCACAGGCCAAAGGCCAGCTCTCGGCCCTCAAACTATAGGTATTATTTCTTTATTCTGCCTAGTTACCATTAGTCAAATTTCAACTGTCAAAACAATACCCTCCTCCAGCTGAGCTATGAGCCTGATAATTTATTCTGATATACTTTGGCTGCTACCAATTTTTTGTAACTTTAAAAATACTGGAATACTATATTCGAAAGTAAAGCACATTATTTCAACACCTGATTTACTCAATTTAACATATGGCTTATATCTTAAATGTGTTTTTAAAAGATTATATTATATATTCTCAAACTGATAGAGTTATAATTTCCCCTATATAAAGGTTACATAATTAAATGCAGGCATGTAATTTTTGTAGAAACAGATACAATATGATCTAGAACATCCTAAAATATTCCTGCTGCATCTCTTACTGATAGTCCCCTCGGGAAAAAAATAGAGAAAAATGTAACCTCAAGGAAGTCCTTTGACATGGAACACCTCAATTTTTCTGGTAACAAGTTTGAGAATTCCATTCTAATGTCAACAAATTTTGAGGACTCTCCATTTCATAGTAACTGTATTTTTAGTATTCAGTTGAGTGAGAAAATATATAATGATAAAAGCTTCTATAAACCCAGTAATGTTCTGAAATTCATAGTCTATTAATTATCACAGTACTTGCGTATACTTAAAAAATAAGAATACAAATAGATGCATCATATCACTTACTTACAACATTAACGTGCTTGCAGTGGAAGCACACACTTGCTGCCTTCTCCCGGTATCTCCACCATGCTGCACAGTTTGTTTCTGTTACATCTTTGGTGGTTCAGTACTCAGAAACTGATCCAATATTTAGAGTAGAAAATGAAGTTACTGAACGGGGACAGTCTTAGGCAAAATGTAATTTATATATACACACATTATCATTTGTGCGCGCGCGTGTGTGTGTGTGTGTGTGTGTGTGTTTGTGTAGATATACACGCACTGCATATTATATATACTCTTGACAAGGGAATCATAGAACTTGGAGATATTCCAAGAGTTTATCTGGGCTATTTCCCACAGTGTAATAGAATTGTAACTAAATCATTCATAACAGAAATAGCTGGATGATTTAGTGCATTCAGCAATGAAACAATGTTATTATTTTACATTGGTTTTAACATAGTAAGAAAAAGCAGTGTTATCTCTCCAGCTATGACTACTGCCATTGGAATTCTCAGCCTTCAAGATCCTTTGGCTCTCACTCTACTACCTATACATGTGTTGAGGAGTACAAAAATCTAGTCAGTGTCTATTTCACAACAGACCAGCCTCAGATCATTTCCTAGATAGAAGCACCTGCTCTTCACTGACTCAAATCATACTTTAGCCATGGGGCATTCACTTACGACATGTTTGTTTTATGATGATGGTTTGTGTCAGTTTGGTTTTTGCCTGTAAATGCCATCATTCTTGGAACTCCATCCCCACCTTACCTAGCTATAATAAGCATAACATCGGTGGTTCATAACAGCATAATCCTGAAAAACTAAGGAGCTGCCTTAGTTTTGCAAAGTGTTTTAATAGAAATACTACATTCTTATTTCAAAAGAAATATACATAGACAACAACAGAAAAGCAAATTTCCTTTGGATGGTACTTACTAGGATCCTGCTATTAAATGTTGCTCATTCTGTGGTTAATTTTCCTATGTCTTCCAGCTTTAGTTCTACAGCTTCTGATTTTGCAAGGCATCTTAAATGGGTCATAGAAAAACAGCGGATGAGCTAGGACCAGGTTTACTTAGATTGTGCTGATTATAAACTTCTGAATCATAAGTTCACCTCCTTCTTAATCAAGACCCTCTGGTCCCTATCTGAAGTTTCTTTTTGTTTCTAGCCCTGTATAAAAAATTCTATTTTTGCCTGTATCTCAAAAGGACAGCACCCTCATTGTAAAGACTTGTGCTTTGCTGGTGGACTTCTTTACCTATTCATCCTCCAAGATGCATAGTGGAAATTTGATGAGTAGCAACTTGCCCAGATAGCAGAATGCACGTCTACTTTAATTTCTGTACAGCCAGGTTACTTGGCATGCCTCAGGGAGAGCTCTAAGCTGCTCCTGACTTCTTATATTGATTGGTAATTCAGATTCTCCTGTTAATGCAATAGTTAATATTAATATGTTGCATATCACAACTCGTAAGAAACGATTTCCAAGACTATTATGGCATAATGGGTATTTGATAGATACTCATTGAAAGAATGAATGAATCAACTTATAGGTGTGGATGGGAAAGCCAAGGATCAGATCTCTTTTCTGTAACCACAGCCGTGGAAGGGAATGCTGCCTCCACCTTGCCACATCACCCGACTCCCCCAGCGTCCCAATGCGAGGTTGACACATCCCAGGAATGGTAGTATATGCTCTGCACACACTATATTGTCAAATATAAGTTGTTAATCTGTTTGTCTGAAATAGTGTAAAATTTTCTTTAGGATATAAACTAAAATCGAAGACAACCTCTGAGCATCATCTCATGAAGCAATCTGTCACTGCAGTGTCAGGTCGTGGCTTCTGCCAACACCCACTTTGCCATCCAGGCTTCTCGACTCTTCTTCTGACTCCTCTGACCAAAATCTGAGCTGACTCAGACATTTCCAGTTCCTGGCGTGTGTGTGTGTGTGTGTGTGTGTGCATGTGTGCACATGTGTGTGCGCATATATATATTTTCTTAATCTTAGTCCTAATGAAAAACATTTGGAACATAGCGAGTAATTCCTTCTCACTCTATGAATAGCAATTCAAAGGATGGTTTCCAAAGGATTATTAAAGCACACACAAGAATTTACATTACACTCCAGTGGGTAGTAATGGATTAAAAACATTATCAATGCTTTATAATGTGGAGAAAACTCTGACTATACAGCAACAAGACTAATAAACACAATCTTGGGCAGTGAGAAAGAAAGAACCCAGATTCCACGACTTGAACTGTTGAACTTTTTATATAGTTGGCCAACATTTTTTCACTGCATTTAATTTACTAATTTATTATTTTCTTCAGCTAAGTTCTGCATTCATTTGGCATAAAATGTCAGCGTACCTAGAAAATATTTTGATATTTTATGTGCTAATTACCTTCACATAAAGTTTGTGTCTTTGAAAATAACTCAGTACCCTACGATTAATATACCAGACTGTTAGGAATATAAATATATACAAATACACACACACATATATGTTTCATCTTATTACAATCCATCTGAGGTTAGACTGAGAAAAACTCTGTATAACAAACATATGTATAAGTTCCAGCTAATGATCCATTTCTAGGGAATGTTAAATAAACCAAATTCTGGTTTGGCTAAAGAACTTAGATAGTCCCTTGGAGTTTTCTGCTTCATCAGGTGTAACTGAATATAAAATTTTCTATCTGGAATTTCAGGGGCAATTAAAACTCTTAATAATTCTTTTTCCCCTTGGCTGTACCTTTATTGGTTGGCAATTAATTACTTGGCTTTTGACCAACATAGGAAAAAATATACTCTTTCTCAGAAAACTCATGATGACAGATGTCATTTTCCAGCTCTCAGATGCCAGTGGGACTTGACCCCAATAGTCATAAGCATTAAAATGCTATACAGATAAAATCATATTTAGTGGAGGAGCATTTTCCATCAGGATAGTCCTTCTAATAAGAAATAATTAGAAACTACTTGCTGTTGTCTTTACCAGGGAAACTGCCCCATGACTGGCCTTCACTCCAGACCCTACCACGGTGACATCACCATTGTACCATCAATCCGCCAAAGTGGTGACAGGAGCCCTGGGACTGAGCCGTGGTGGTGACTCAGCTCACCCCAAATATCTCCAAGTTTCCAAGGCCACCCCACAGTTGTCAGGCTCATGGGGAGGTCTGTCTGATCTCATCACCACAGAGCAAGACAGGGTTTTGTGGAACATTCATTCATTTTCAGTTTCTTTAAAGAGCATGAGCAAGGACACGCGAAGACCAGAGGTTGATTTCTAGGAAATTCAACCTCACAAAATATGGGCATTACAGTCACTCACCAGCTGCTGCTTTATAAAAACAACAAACACACAAAAGATGAAGAAAAACTTTGAATAATTAGCACAGTACTCGGGACTAATGATAAGATTATTAAAGTTACACATCGGCCCACTCAAAGCAAAAATTTTCTTTCGAAAAAGAGTTGATAAGTGTCACTGTCCAGTGAGGCATTTATTTTCAAACTAAACCCAATTAAGAGGCTGGGCTGCTGGCCATAACCCCTCCAGAAACTAACAGATACTTCTTCTGTGCCTCTGACAGCCCGGCGCAGTGATGAGTACACAGTGGTAGTTGAATTGCATTTAACATTGTTTGCTCTGACACGGCACCGAGCATCAGAACAGACCGCGGCTCTGCGGAGTGGGGGTCGGGCCCACTCTCCCCCTGTGGCTTGGGTCTGCTCTTGCTGTCACGACCTGCCTGGAGTTTCACCAGCATCACCTCTGACTCATACTTGGCCTTCAATAGCAAGATGGATTCACCAACAATGAGAACCTGGAATAGGGCCAGCTGCTGGTAGTAAGGCAATGCCTGCCACAACACAGCTCCGTGGGCCAGACGTGTGCGGGAAATGGCTGACAGCAGGATGAACACGCAGTTCCTTTCCTGGGGAGCTGCAGCGGAAGCAGGGTGGGCAGAGTAGAGTCTTCAGGTATACACTTCTGGTGGCTCTGTGGGGCTGTGGGCTGCCATAAAACAGCATCTGCCGGTGACACCAACATGGCACAGTACTCGGGACTAATGATAAGATTATTAAAGTTACACATCGGGCCACTCAAAGCAAAAATTTTCTTTCGAAAAAGAGTTGATAAGTGTCACTGTGGAGGCGCTGTGACCCCCCAGAAAGGCACCAGCGGGGGAAAGAGGCAGAGTCGGCCCACGGGGCAAGGCGGAGCAGACGCGGTCGGGGGACACACCAAGTGTGAGGGCAGCCGCTCAGGGACTTCCCGGTTCTGCACAGCCCTGCAGGGACTCGGGAGGCAATGCGCATGCCCCTTGTCCCCACCCAGGCCGCTCCACGTGAAATCCTGAAGCCCATGGAACAAGCAAAGGGCCTCGTGCCAGTCAGGAGCCAAACGCCTGGAGGCGCAGAAGAGCTGAAGGTCTCACAGTGCCACAGCAGAGCGACGCCGCCAAGAGGCGCAGAGTTAGGAGAGCAGGGCGCGTGAGCTCTCCCCGAGCCTGCGGGCCTGGGACGGGTCGTTCGGCGGGCTCGGTGTCGGTGTTGAGGCAGTTCTGGTGTTCGAGGCATATTTGGCACAGATTAGTTCACATCAGGAAGAATTATAAACTCCTTGCTTTATGTGACTTTTCAGAACACCCAAATGAGCCCGGTATCAGCAAAGAGCAGTCAGCTGAGATAAGCGGCCGTTCTAGGAGCGAGTGCCCTTGTGCCAGGAAAACAAGAACGAGCATGAGTGAGAAGCAGGAAAACGAAATCCGCAGACACGATTCGTGATTTACAGCTGTGAGACAATGCCTCTTGTGCTTGGACCTCAGGCTCCTCCGCAAACCGCATCGCGGGGGAGGGGCGAGTGTGCGGTGCCCCCCCTGGAGGAGGGGGGTCAGTAACAGGAGAAAAATTGCACCCTCTTTACTCGCCCCTTTGTGCTCCTGGGTCACTGCCAGGCCTGTCCTTGGAGCCAGTCCTGTCCTAATCCTGCAACATGTGGAAAGCCAACGTGTTCAGATGGAATAGCAGGGGATTAGAACTGAAGAGATTACTGGTAAAATTTTCTGGAAAAAAGAAATAATAACTATTTTTAAAGCATGAGTGAAAAAGGAAAAGTTCCTTTGTTTCTAATTAGAAAGCTTTGCAAGTTATTAACTTATTGAGGAAAATTGGGATAATCTGGTACACAGCTTTGACTCGAAGCAGTGATTTTCAACCCTTTTGTGGAAAGGCCTGAATTGCAGGCCCCCAGGATTGGCTCTTATGTGTTGACGTCCTGTGTGAGCCGGATCCACGCAGAATGGAGAGGGGTGAGAAACGTGGCTTCAGTTTCAATTGTCAGATTATGGTTCTGGATTATTTTCTTAGAGATAGTGAGTCTTCCAAAAACCTTTGGGTAAAGGCAAAAGAAAGGGTTGGGTCTGAAAACAGGTTTCCAAAAGTGGAAATAGGACACAGGAAATGGAGAATTGAAAAAAACAACTAAAAAACCAGATTAGCCGGAATGAAAAGAGTAGAGAGAGAAGTAGAAAGCTTTCCCTCTGAGGAAAGCTATGAGAGAATAGGATCATGGCTTCTTGGTTTCCTTTTCAGTTAAGGCCTTGCACAACGCATTGAGCAGAGGGTGAGGCTCTCACACATTTGGGTCTGCTCCCCCACATCTGGTGGGGGGGAGGGGGGTAAGTGAACTATACCCAGACTTCTTGCAGCTCTCACCTCAATATCTGTTAGGTGGGGGCGGAGGTGGGAAGATTTATAATGGGTTGTGTAATTACTGGAAACGCCAGCCAAGCTAACACATGAGCCATGCGGGTCTGTGTGGTTGAGCTCAATAATCCTTATTGGCTGTGCCAGACCCTGAACTAGACACTGGGGATACCTAGATGACTGAAACATGGTCCCTACACTTAGCAGTTCACCATCAGAGGCGGAGACAGGTGAGTAAATTGAAAATTATGACTCAGTATGTTTTGGGATACAGGTAAGAGCCGGGGTTGTATAGCCAAGGAAAATGGACGCCTCACCCAGTGAGAAGGTCCTGACCTCGGGGCCACAGGACAGCGTGTGTGACTCCTCCTCAGGTGCAGCTTGGGACCTCACTGGTTCGGAGGGTATCGCCATCTCCAGCTATCTCTTACATCTTCCCTCTCTGTTTTCTCGCTGTTCCTTCTATTCTAGGTCTCTCCAGTCCTGTACACATCTCTTTCCAACTCTACCATGCCTTCAAGCTACTGGCTGAGACTTTTTGTTTTACTGCCAAGGCATAGCATACATTTTCCTACATTTCCTCCACACCCCTCATTTGTTACCCATCCCTTTATGTCAAGTTCTCCTCTCTGCCACTTTATAGTAATCTCCCTCTTGAAAAAAAACACCAGTGACTTCCTTATCGCCAAATCCAAAGACCCTCACCGGTCTTACATGGAGCTGACTCTGGCAACTACCACACCGCAAGGTAAGACTCTCTCCTCCTCCAGCTTCCCAGGCCTCTCTGCCTTGTTCTTCCCACACCACTTGTCCTCCGTTTCTTTCATTAGCACCAACCAGCTCCCTCTCCCGTCCCCTGCGTGGGAGTGTTCCCCAGTGAACGGCCACAGGCAGCTCACCTATGTTCAGAGTTCTTGCTCATCTGCATGCTCACAACATCCAGATCTTTATCCCTAGTTCCGATCCTTCACCTTATTTCTAGCCCAGAATTTCCAGTGGTGTACTGGTCAGGCCCAAGCCATGGTCGTCTGTGTCCCTGAGTGTTCCTCACGCAGTGCATTGCATAGGTATGGATACAGTAATGCTAGATGAATGGTGAATGAATGAATCAGTGAATAAAGAATGAATGAAATACCCCAGTCTGCTGCAGAAAGCCCTAACCTGTCACTTCTGCCTTTCTTTCCTGACCTGATTCCTGGCCTATTGTTATCTTTCAAGAGGCAGACAATTTATCGTTATTTTCCAAGAGGAGTCTCTCACGCAAAGCCTGGTAATGGAGACTTGTATTATCCACCCAGAGAGTGGTATTGTTGTCTTATATCCCTCCATTCTCTTTTCAGTATCTCATTTTCTTTCTTGGCGAAACAGAACAAAACTGATCAGTCCTTGGGGCAAGTAATATAATTCCTGGTAACATTGTTCCGCCCTGTGATTCCGCGGTCCCCAAACTCCCGGGCCAGAGCCTGGTACCAGTCCACGGCCTGTTAGGAACCAGACTGCGCACTTCACTGCCTGAGCTCCGCGCCGCCCACCCCAGCACCACCATCGTGGAAAAAGTGTCTTCCATGAAACCGGTCCCTGGTGCCAAAGATGCTGGGGACCACTGTTGTGATTGACTGACATCGGGACTGACATTTGAAGTGATTTATACCCCAGCTTCAACCTGCCCTTTCCCATGATCTTTAACCCTAAAACAACAGTAACGACAATAAGGATAGTGCTTGCAATATGCCAGGCACTGGGCTGCGCTGAGTACTTTACATCTGTCATCTTTCTGAATCTTCTCCAAAACCTTATAAAGCAAAAACCATTTTACAGAGGAGGAAAGAGAGGCTTAGGGAACGTGAAGTGACTGGCTCAAGGTAAGCGGTAGAGCCAGGCTTCACGAAGACGTGAAAACGTCCCGCTCTGAACCCTCTACCACACAGCCTCTTGTGTCTACTGGATTCAGTTAGAGAGGGCTTGAGTTGGTTCATGTCTGCAAGTAATTGAATGCCTGCTACATGCTGAGCATTCCGGGGTACAAAGGTTTAAAAAGATCAAGTCCACGATCTCAACAAACTTACAGGCTAGAGGAAAAGCTCCGAGATGAGACCGATGCCTGCAAAGTGAAATGAGACTGTCAGACGAAAGGGTTACATTTACACAAAGCACACACAGTTCAGCATTACATGTCCCTGCCCTTGAAGAAGATCCCAGCTGCCAGAGTTTTGACTATGCAATGTTTCAGATTTAGTCTCCCCTTCTCTTTGATCAGGCTCCTCTGTCTTTCTAAAGCTCATACTATACATATAATTTCCATTCAAATTCAAAATCTTTCTGATTATTGTAGTGAATGCAATGTTATTCAGGGATTTTTTTTCTGAAAGAGCACCTATCTGACATGCATTTTTAATTTTATGTGCAATATGCAAATGTCATCACTGTAGTTGTTAACCGCAGTGCAGGATTGCAATTAACTATGGAGCTGTGCATTTTAGTTATATGCTAATGCTAATGAGATTTTCATAAAGCAAGTCCAATTACCAGTCCTATTTTTTAACTGCAAGAGCTAGTGCAAAGCAAAGGTGTTGACTTTCTTTGAAATAAATTACCCTTTGTCCTTGGCTTCTTCATCATATTCAATCATCCTAAAAAGTAACTCCTGCTACTTTGAATATTGTATCCTGCCTTGCTCTCCAGTACAATATTAATGGAGACTGTGGGCAAGATTGTTTAGAAACCAATTTACACTGCACAGGCAGTGGGAAAACTTCCGCCGAATGTAAACTGCTCCAGCAGAGGCGCAGGGCTTTGAATAGTCAAAGTAAACAGGACCTGGAGGAGACTGAAGACCCAGACAGTGAGTTAGCAAAAATAAACCACAAGAGAGCACGTTCACGGTGTAACCTTGCAGTGTAACTTTGCACCGGGGACGCCCAAGCTGTAAGTGATTATTTAAACTCAGATTCATGATCATCTGTGTCCCTGGGTGAGAATAATCACCTTGGAAGAACATTCATTCATTCATTCATTCAATCATTCATTCAAAAACAGTTGTGGCGGCATCTGTATGCCAGACACTAGACAGTGAAGGTTCAAGCGTGAATACAGTGTGGGGGGGGGCAGGCTTGGGGGAGACTTTCACATTTTATATCTGTGTGAATTGATTGTTTTACAAAAAGAAAGTGTTCATGAACCACATGGACAGGGAAAGAATGAATAAGCACAGTGCCTGCCTTCAGTGAGCTTATAGTGAAATAGGAGGGTCCGAATCTGTAAAATAATTTTGTATCAGAGTGTGACACATGACGTATTTTTAGAGGAGGACACAATGAAGAAAAATGTCAGTTTGGAGACGGAAGGGGAAGGGGGACAAGAAGCTTCACAGAAGAAAAGGAGACTCTTGAGCTGAGCTGTGAGGGTGGAGGAGCATTTGTTGGAAGAACAAGGTGGGAGGTCAGTCCGGAAAAGAACAACGGGAAGAGAGCACAGAGGGGTGAGGCGGCCCAGGGGACCACATCCGGGGTCACCGGAAGCATGGGGTGTGTGGCAGACCTGGGGTGGGAGAAACAGTTGGAAAGGAGCCACTGAGGGGTTTTATGCAGGAGAATAAGCGATCAGGTTTTGCTGCCAGCATTGCTTCCGGGACCGCAAAGAGGAGGGAGATGGAAGGTGGAAGGCTGGGGCAAGTGGAGTAAATCGCCCACCCACACTTCTTTTTTGGGCATCTTTTCTTTCTGTTCAACTCACATCCTGAGACAAATGATCGGGTTATATTTTTTTCCCTCCAGAGGATGTTTCCTGTGCCCCTGTGGAAGGCTATGAAACAAAACAAAGTATTTTTATTTTTAATGCTTTCTTTCAGAAAGCAGAAAGAAAACACGGGAGGTAGGAATGGAAGCTTGGTGATGCTGACATATGGTTTGGGGGCCTTTCCTGCTCTGGGTCAACTTCTAGCAAGGTGAAAGCAGCCTGGAAACAAAAGCTCGAGAGAAGAAAAAGAGAAGGAAATTAAGGGAAGAGGGAATGATAAAAATACCACCAACAACTGACTGGAACCATGTGTGGGTGATGAGGCCGCCTTTTCTTCTTTTCATACCAACCTGCCCCCAAACTCCTACCACCTCTGCCAGGAAGAGGAAAGCCAGGAATTGGGAAAGGATAATGGAACATGGAATCTTCCAGAGTTAAGCTCATGGCAGCAGTCTTCCCTCAGAGACAGAGTAGGAGTTCCACTTCGCTGTAACGAGGAGGAGAGGTTAAACTTTCCCATCCACAGGCGAGCAAGGGCAGTGGGGGCAAGTTGAGCAGTTGCTACCAGATGTCCTTTGTTTTAATGGTGAAGCATGAAGAACAGTCGCCTGCTGGGGGTGAGGGGTGGGAATTAAGACAGTCAAAAAGTAGAGAGTGGGGTTCATCCAGGATTGGGGTTTGCTAGATAACTTCGATGGGAGGACCAAGGGTCGAGGGAATTTAGGACCTAGGCAGTATGTGCTGGACAGGAGGAAAGTCAAGACGAGGCAGAGAGGAGGGAGGAGGAGCGATGGGAGTGGCTGAGAGAGATCTGGAAGGAGGGGGTGTAGCCGGGGCACAGTCATCTGTACTTGTCATTTCAGGGTGATGTATAAGTCTGGGGCGAAGCTGTGAGGCTGGAAGGAAGAGATGGAGGGGGAAGGCCACAGGAAGATGAGGAGGTCAAAGACCCGAGTGGTCAGTGGTTAGATGGGTCAGACAGAAAGAATATGAGACAAATGTCGGTCTTCTGTGACTGAAGAGGAATGAGCAGAGAACCAAAAGAGAACATGGAGGGGCAGCGGGTGTTTGCTGATGACACAAGCCAAAGAATGTTGGTAGCCATCAGAAGCTGGAAGAGGCAAGGAATAGATTCTCTCCTAGAGCCTCGAGGGAAAGTATAGCCCCACTGACACCTTGATTTCAGCCCAGTGATAGTCATTTCAGATTTCTGACCTCCAGACCAGTGAGATAATAAATTTCTGTTATTTTAAGCACCAAGTCTGTGGCATTTATTACAGAAGCCATAAGAAACTAATACACACAAAGCTGTAAGGGATATGATGTCTTGGAGTTGCAGCAGCTATTTTGTAACCATGAGGAACAAGTCTGAGGATAAAATTTAATATCCTGAAGAAGACAGAGAGAAAAGATGGAAAGACTTGTTGAATCAGCCAATGATCACTCAACTCTTGGACTTCTTATTATATAATACAATAAATGTCCTTACTGTTTATGGCTCTTCTACTTGAATATTCTGTTACTTATAGCCAAAAGCATCCTAAGTGATACAAGCCTATCCAAGAGGGTGGGCAGGTCATGACTAAGAAGCAGCGGTCAGTGCTAGGGAAGGAACTTGACCCACTTGCCAACTCCGAGAAGAGTATATAACATGTGGGAAATAAACAGCTCCCATTTGAGGGAGGAGTGAAACAGGTAACTCAGAAGAGAGCCAGAAAGTTAAGAAAATGTTCAGGGAAAAGTTTGTGGGAAGAGAGGCATTTGTTAATTATGCAACAGGCTTTTTAGAGGGCAGTAAAAGTACTTAGGAAGATGGGGGGAATGTGGCAGGTGCTCTGAGAAAAGGATTATGTGACTCAGAACAGAGCATTACTGTGACAGGAATAGACACAGTATAGAGTGAGGAATAGGGAGAGACCCACACTCTGGACAGTGACCAAAGAAAATAGGTACGAAGTTTGGGAGATTTAACCAGCCACAGGGTTGCCAAGAAAATGTTTCTACCAATGCCAGGGCCGGAGTGGTTTTTAAACTTTAATGCTCATAAGGTTCATCTGTGTAGTTTGTTAAAGATGTTAAACATGTCCGGGCCCCAGCACCAAGATTCTGACTCGGTAGATCTCAGCAGGGTCTAGAAATTTGCATTTATAATAAGCATCCCAAGTGATTCAACCACAATTGATCTGGAACCACGTTTTGAAACACACTTTCCAGAACAGTGGCTTTCAAATGTTTTTGGCTAAAATCTGCATTAAGAAATAAATACATGTTATGGCATAAGCCACACGTACATGCCCACTCATGAACACACACACACATACACATACACATGTGTGCACAAGGTAGGTGAAACAGTCTGGCTTAACAAAATAGTTTATTTTTTCATTCACACAAAATCCAAAGCTGGTGTCTCTGGTCAGGTGACTCCAGTGGGTGGCACTCCTTAGGCTGTTTCCACGTTGTGGTTCTGAGGTCTTGTGGCTTCGAGGTTGCCCTGGTACCATCCAGTGACACATGGAAAGAAGACAAAGTGGAAGAGCCCACGTGGGAGGCCTTAAAGGGCCACATCTGAAAGCTGCATATATCCCTCAGGACATGCTCCCCCAGCCAGATCCCTGTCACGTGGCCGGTTGTAATGGTGGCTGGGAACTGCGGAGGAGCCCGCAGGGATTATAAACACCATCAGACTCCCCACTTCAGATAAGTAGAGATGTATGTATTTCACTAAAATTGAAGTTTCATAAAATAATACTTATTCCTCCCACATCCAATGTCCTTTGATATTTTTATATTTTGTTCTATTCCATTCCACTTTATTTTTTCAAATGCCAGTCTCCACAACTAAACTGATTTCATGTTCCACTAAACAAGTCACAGTTTGGAAATCACTGTACTGGAGGATGTTGCCATTTTTTTAAAGCCTGAATAGATATTCAGCATCCCGCAGGTGGGCACACAGCGGGGCTCAGTCGGTGGTCACCATCATTGCTCCCCTGGCTGTGGTGGGAAAGAGAAGGGAAGAGAGGAAAGATACGAGGGCTCTTCCTCCCCGGAGAGTGGCAAGCTTTTGCAATTAATGGACTTCTTTTGATATTTTAGTTTAAGATTCTAGAATTGAAACTTGCCACTGGGGTAAGACAAAGGAGAGAAAAAGAGCCGAAGGGAGAGCATCTATAAATTAAGGGCAGGGCACCGTCTACAGAGATGTTCTGCTGTGCTCACTTGGTGGTTCCATTTGTCCCGGCACTTGGACATGGCACACGGGATTCACTGGAAGTGCAAAGATCGCCAGGTTGGAAACGCCAGAAACCCAAAGCCATAGACACTTCCATAGAGGTTCCTTACCCATTTCAGTCTCGACTGACCAGATGATTGATCATTGGATTAATGACCCTCGACTGCATTTCTGAAGCTCCAGGCAGGACTTGGGGTGCGCAGATGAGCAGGAGCTGCCCGACTCCGCTTCTCCCCACGCCTGAACCCGTCCCGCCCTTTCCTAATGCCTCAGACATTGGCTTGGGGAAGGAAGAGGGACACAAGGAAGGGAAACGAGGATTAGGAAAAGGTGCGGAGATGGGGAAAAGAAGGGAGAAGAGTGGAAGAGAGGAAAAGGGAAATCAGGGGACACGCTCCAGAGCGATTTTTACTGACTGAAGAGAAAGAAAATTAAAGGCTCCTTACCTTTCACCTTAAGCATGGATTTAGGAGAAAACGACTAGGCGATGCAGAACATTTTCAAGATTGTAGATTCTGAAAGGAGTCAGAGTTCATTGAGTTTCATGAAAAATGAAAAGTAGCTGAGGAAAATGCTGACTGCTATTCGAGAATCATAGAATCAGGACTACTCATTTACTCAGGTTACTATGTGGCTCTTGGCTGAAAATTTAGAAAGAGGCAGCTGTTTGGAAAGTCAGTGAGAGGCGCTAAACCAGGGAGAAGCCCAGAGCAGCTCTTAGCCCTTCCTCACCCCGGAGTAACTTGAGCCCTCAGAGAAACTGGGATGTGAGACCACAGTCCAGCATTCTATTTTTAATTCATAGTGCAGAGATAAGAGTTAAATATAAGGCAGATTAAGACTTCCCTTAAATCTCCTTTACAAAAGAAAAACTGGAATTAATCTACAGGAGCACTCTTTGGATAGCTCAATACCATCATTTTCTAAGAATAAAATTAGAAGCAGAAAACTGTGTCCTTATCCTTTTGACATCCAAAAATTATTGCCATCAAAGTACTACAGCCCATGAAATTACTTTCCAGGTTACACTCATTAGATTTAGCATTTTCATTCTGTAGACCTGTGGTTTTAACAGAAAAGAAAAGAAAAAAAAAAATCCCCTCACTTCATAGTACAACTGTTCCCATATCCTGGCCCATTAATGGGATGCTAATGAATGCGGACGTCATTGTAAAATCACAAATGCAGAACTGAGAAGCAGATTTCAAACATCGATATGCCTAGCCTTGTTTTGGAAATTTGGACTACGAGAGCGTGGGATTCAGGTAGAGCATTGCAGCCTGTATTCCCTGCACATTGCAGCTAAAGAGGCACTCAATTACAGGCTGTGACTTTTTTTTTAAATTTTTAATCACATTATACGATATTACCTTTATGAGTTAGACATTAAACAGGATGCCAACCTGGCTGCTAGGGCCTTTGTTACTGGATGCATTAACCACATAACACGGCGGCAGCAGAGCAAGGAGATTAAGAGTGCAGGCTCGGGAGCAGTCGGCCTGGGTATGAACCCAAGCCCCAGCAATTACTCACTGTGTGACCTTGGGCAAGTTGCTTAATCTCTCTGTGCTGGTGTTTCCACTTTTGTACAAGGAAGATAATAACAGTCCATGCCTCAAGTGAGGATTAATTGAGAAAATGTATGCAAAGCGCTAAATCAGTTCCTGGCATTATAGCACGTGCTCAACAGCGGTTGGTGGTGGTTAGTATTATGTTGTTGGAGATGTGAGAGAAATGAATCCAAAATGGCTGTGCACTCCGGTGGCTCAGTTCAAACCTGCTGAGGTATATAGTCCTCAGGACATTTCAGGCTTCATGCTGCAGAGGAAGAGAGACCAGTCAACTTTCTCGGACGGTCTTCTGTGTATCTGAAGCCATTGCAGTGCACTGGGCTTGGCGGGGTGTGTCATGCCTTGGTGTGTGTGTGCGTTTCGATCATTTCAGCAAGTCGGGATGCTTTTCTGAACAACGCTCTCTATGCATGGTGCTTTTAGGGACACAGAAGAATTACAAGGCTCTGACCATAGCCTACGTGGAGACTAGTTGGAGAGATTCCATACACCCAGGAAATTCAGCAAGCTCTTCGGAAGGCCTAATATGAGAAGGAACCGTATATATGAGGAGCTAGTGGGATGCAAAGATGAGTAAGAACTGACCTCTGCTTTCCAGTTGACAATTAGCTGAGGGACACAGTTCAGATAAGACATAAGGCAGAGTGAGTTATATGCTATCAAAGCAGCACAAACTGATTTTTATGGAGTCTTCAGCGAGGAAACACTGAACAAGACACACTTTAATGAAATTCCAAACTGTCTTCCACTGTTAATCGGAGAGCAGCACAGCCCTGATTCATTTCACAAATACTTATTGGGCTTCTACCATTCGCCAGGTACTAGTCTAGGTCCTGAGACACAGCAGTGAACAAGTCTCTGCCCTTGTGCAGCTGACATTCTAGTGGACAAAAAGCCAATGCATAGAAAAGCCCAAGAGTACGTACGTATACACATGTGCACACATATGTAGCATGTCAAGGGGTGTTAAGTGTTATAAAGACAACAACAGCAGAGTATGGGCTTAGGCAGTTCAGGGAAAGGAGGCGTGACAGAACAAGCTGCTCTCTGTTGGGCAGAGGAAGTCAGAGAAGGGGAGACAGGAATGTGAACTGAGAGCATCATGAGGGTATTAGGTATAAGTGTCGGGAGCTACCGGGAACTTCCGGGAAAAACACGAATAGACCCAGTGTCCGTTTCAGCTGGTGAACAGGAACCAGGGACAGAGGACTGCACTGGCCCGGTGAGGCCAGACACTTCTTTCTAACTCTCGTTGCTGCTCGTCATAAGAACCTCCAATAGTGCACGATCTCACGTACGCAGGAAGTCAAAAGGAGCTGAACTCCCAGAAGCAGAGAGTAGAACAGTGGTTGTCTGCGGCTGGGGGATGGGGAAAATGGGAAGAATTCAGTCCAGGAGTATAAAGTTTCATCTATGTATGATGAAAAGGTCTAGGGATCCGATGACAGCATGGTGACCACAGGTAATAATTCTGCATTGTATCCTTGAAATTTGCTAAAAGAGTAGATCTTAAGTGTTCTCACCCACACACAAGCACGGTCACTCTGAGAGGTGATGGACATGTTAATTAGCTTGATGGTGATAATCACTGCACCATATATATGCCTATCAAAACATCCTATTTACACCTTAAATATATACCTTTTTTAAAAAAGGAGCCTCTGAACGTGCCTCTCTCCATGTGGTTGAGGAGAGCCCATCTGAGGTACTCCCGGCTGGTCAGGTCCAGAAGCATCTCCCAGCACCAGCCTGGCTCATCCCTGTTTCAAGAGGGGCTGAGCGTCACCTCTGCGCTCATGGGCTGGGGCCGCTGTGCCTGGAGTGATGACACCAGAGCCACACAGAGAAGGAGAAGGAGGCCGCCAAAGACAAGGAAGCCGGGCTGGGGAAAAAGCCCAGTGCACAGGTGTGTTGGAGCTTTGCCTGCTCTTCCTTCAACAGCATCTAGAAGCCGGCGCTCTCCTGTGGCCTGCGTGCTGCTTCTGCAGCCCTCCCGGTCCCTCTGAGGCTTATTGCCTCGGATCTCTGTGGGTTGAGAGACCAAATACATAGGCCTTTAAAAAAGACACAGCGTAGAAGCGTGAATGTTGCTTTGAAGGAAAGCTTAAAGAGGATTGTTCATACCTTGAGCCTCTTGGGGGTATTCAGAGACCTTTCCTAAGAATTGTGTCTATGTTTCTGTGGGTTGAGTTGGCTGAAATTCTAATGGGTGCCACAGAAAATTCTGTATGAAGTGAATGTAATTCCCTAATGTCAAATCAAAAGGCTGAGCATTGCGGGAGTTTGACTGGCTTGCAAACTCACAGGAGGCAGTCCAACCCGGAGTATATACAAGATACGCTATTTCCTTTTTTCTTCCTTTTGTAGTCAGGTCAGCCTAAAAGTCAGTATCTCGAATATGCAGACTCTACAATGAGCAGCTCCCTTGGAAGCCAGCCAGCTTTGCTCAAACTGAACTATTTAAGTTCAATAAGCAGTACATTCTGTGTTCTATTGATATAAACTGCTATTTGGAGGTTTGTTAATTTGCTTATGCATTTTTTCAACAAATATGGTGAGCACCCAACATGTGCAAAGTGCGATGCTACATGCTAGGGGTTCAGAGGACAAAACAGGTAGGTCCCTGCCCTCCCATGGGTATTGGCTACCCCTCTTTGGACTTCTTAAGTGAGTTTCTTTAAACTTCAGCAGAAAAATTCTGCTCCTGGCAATGCTGTAAGAATTTTGTTTTCATTAGTTCTCTTTTAGGCACTGTACCTTATTTCAGCAATCAAATCATTAAGCACAGAGCAGAAAAAATTCAGTGATGTCACATTTTAAAAAGGCTTAGATTATAAAATCAGGATATAAGGTGAAAATCATGAATAAGCAAAGGTAGCTTTGAAATTTTCCTAGGAGGATACCATGCTGGAAACCAACACATGCCCATGTCTGGGTAAAGCTAATCTAGCCAACATTTTTTTCTAGTTTTGGTTAGGCATTAGATTAAACGGTTGACTTGCATTTAGGGACAATATTGTTGATAAAAGCAACATGTCTTTAAAATTCTATCATTGCACTCAGCATCTGATAAACTGGGTTGAAATGAGAGAACAGCAGATTACTGTGTAGACTATTCTGAAATAATAAGTGATGAGTTACATTTGCACCTAATGTTACTAATGGCCCTGCAGCTCCAAACCACTGAGTGAAATTCATCATTGGATCAAAGTAAGTGTCCACACGGATTGGTCTGGAATCAGCCTCACCACCTCCTCACCTCCTGCTCCCTCGTGTAGTGGAGAAATGCAGGTGAGGGTACCCGAGACCCCCATGGAGGTTCAGACATCCTGAGGGAGCCACTAGACCAGAAGAGGCCTTTTGAAAATGGGTTGGGTCAAGGGCGATGTTGAGAGTGTGGGCTTGGAGCCCAGATTGCCACCCAGTGGGATGCTGTCACAGTACAAGTGCAAACACGAGCAAGGAGAAGTCACACCTCAACTGGGGCAGGCACGGACCAGAGGAGGCACACAGATGAGACTCACACCTTGGGTCTCCCCTAGGAAGAAGGGCAGAAGTGGGCGGGGCAAAGGAAGAAACTGAAAGTGCCTAAATATGTACCCAAAAGACATAGTATTAAACTCAGTAGACTGAGTTATTTTGAAATAACAATATTTTTACATTGCCCATCAGAGATGGAGGCTTGAGAGCTAAGTTGCGTTTGGTTATAGAAAAACAAAGCTACGTTTCTATTCATATGAGTAGCACTGTACATTGCAAACCTGCCACATACCCCAATTCACACTCTCCAAGACACCCTTCGTAAGCGAGATGGCAGAAAGAACCACCAGCACAATTAAAATAGTTCTATGCACTTAGAGAAATACATACTGAATTTTTATAACTTAAATACTTGTAGGACACCATCTCCTCTTTCTTCCTCCATTCCTATGGCTCTTGTAACAGTAGCCCAAAGGACACAATAGTTTGCTTGGGCATGCAACATACATGGGGTGTATCCACTAATACCCACATCAAAACTCATGAAAAGCACAAGAGAAATGAGAAATTTTGTTTCTTAACTTTGTGCTTAACATGCTTCTGGGTTTTAATGAAACTGAATGTTTTGTCATTTAGGTTCCAGGCATTTCTAACTCTGCAAACTTTGCTAGAATCATATTGCATCTATCTTGTTATCCAACATAAAATAGGCCACATATGTTCAGTAAGTATTTGTTGATTTTTGGTTAATAGATTAAAAGGCTATGTTTATAAGCTGGATTGGCTGGCAGGAACTGGGGCAGATTGTATATTCATGAACTAATAGAGTATATAAAAATTTGGTTGGACAATGTGATATTGAGACCCTACTCAATCATGAAATTTCCTGATTTCTAGTCCAAATCACCCAGTATAACTGTACTCTCAATTTTAGGGTTAAAAGACTATTGATTCTCTTGTGGACAAATAGCATTATCTTTCCCCAACCTTAGTCTAGTTCTCCAAAATGCTATTTTCAAGAAGCCCCAGCTAAACACAGCAAGGTGGGTTAGATTTGGTGTTGGAAATGTGGAAATAGGTCCTTCTTCTACCTTGTTGAGAACTACTCAGTTAGGTAGGGTAGGAGACTAAAACCATTTGTGCTGCCCAGAGCAGAGCTCAGGGAGACTATTACAGGGAGAAACCGAGAATAAATCTGTTGTAGAACCTCAATGAGCTTTAGAGAGCAGTGCTGCAGTTCTCGCTCCACAGAGAGGAAGCAGCTTCTCTCTGTGATCAGACACAGTCTCACAGCTGCTCGTGCCTCGAGGGCCTAAGAACATAAGTGAGCAGAGACAAGATTCTGGCTCGTAGAGATCCTGGTGCCAGCAAATGTGCCCCTGTCCTCACACTCTGGCAGGCTGCCCGGAAGGAGCCAGCCCAGTTGTTGGGTCTGGTGGCTGTCTGTTTAACCTGACGATACCGGGAGCAAAATCCCAGCTCGCCAGTCAGTGAGGCATTTTCCAGCAAAATCTCTTGTATGCATTCAGTTCAGTGGTCACTGCCAATCAGGAGAGGCTAAAAGAATGGCAGGCAGATACATCTACCTTATTATCAAGGAAGAAAGTTTGGATGTTTTATGGCTAGAGACACTATGACACTTGCAAGTAGAGTCATGGTTACCAGCTAAGAATCTCTAAATCATATTTATGATAAAATTCTAGAGCTGAAAGAGACTTTAGAGACTGTCTAGTTTTAGAAAAGAATCAGGAGCTCAGAGGTTAAGAAACTTGTCCAAGTTACACAACTATTTCATGGCAAAGCCAGTACGAAAACCAAAACGGCCTAACTGCCAATCCAGGGATATTTTCATCCCAGCGAACAGCTTCGTGAGAACATATAAGACAATTTCCCTTACTGTGCTGCCTCCATATCCCCCTTCCCCCTAGCATCTAAAAAGGGGTTTGGGGGGGTA
This sequence comes from Avahi laniger, assembly GCA_963575035.1. Classification (NCBI taxonomy): domain Eukaryota; kingdom Metazoa; phylum Chordata; class Mammalia; order Primates; family Indriidae; genus Avahi; species Avahi laniger. Next base: position 18,926 of record CAUYSK010001455.1, on the reverse strand, counting down.
AATATCTGGAAAGCCTTTGCAAGTTTTGTTTAGAAGGTTTTCATTTGTTGCCAATATTCTTCCTATCATTTTGTGACATCTTCCTAAATACACTTATTTTTCTAACTGCAAAGACTTTAAAAATAATAATTCAAAAGATAGAGAAATAAAAAATAGAAGTTCTCATAATTTGCCACATTAAGGATTTGGCATGCATTCTTCCAGATATATAAATATATATATTAAACTTTTGCTACTTTAGAAGAAGTATGCTATTCATTCTTGGTGGATGAATATTGAATATTTCAATAGTGAGATTTCTCACCCAGAGAATCTTTAATAAAGCATATACTCTCTTCACCACCACCCCGCTGAACCCTCACCCCTCACTACCCCACTGTTAACAAAGTTTTGGTTTTTAGGCTCAAAGGTGAGAATTTAAGCTGGATCTCCTAGAGGAGGTGGAATCAAGGCTATATTCTGGAGAATAAGAAGATAGAAGGACTCAACCTTTGGCAGGGGGGTCGGGGAGAGTTGGTTTCCAGATGACAGTAGAATGGGATTGCTGCACATACCTAAAGCCCAGGAGCTGGTAGGAGCTCTGATAGTGAAGGCCGTGTATGTACCTAGGCAGGCAGGAACTTAGTACCCCAGGTGGGGTACAAAACTTGGCATGGATAACATAATCACTGCCAGAGGAGTTGCCCACCACAAGTGAATTACGTGGTCAGGAAGACTAAATTCTGAGAGATAAACCCAACTGATTGATAACCAGGGACCTTATCCCTGTTATCTTTGACCATTAGGCCCTAGAGTTCTTGTATGATTCCAAACAAGTGAAAGGAGCTCCTTGAAAAAATGACAGATTAGATTCCCCAGCAACCCTGATGGAGGGAACTGAGGCTCACTGAAATGCATTTAGAAAAATAAAAGCATGTGATGACTCTCTGACCAATGGGCTGCAGAACAAATCAACCATGTAACATATATGCGATGTTAGGAAATGTGATAAGATTTTCTTTACATATCTGGGTATCTAATGATGTAAAAATTATTTCTATTTACAACTACCTCACCCTAAATATAAAAATTTATTCAAGGGAGATTAAATCCTCAAAAGTAAATAAAAAAGTGAGCAAACAAACAGAATCTCAGAAGAAATTTTAGGAGAATATGTGTATAGGCTCAGGATCACAGGGGCCTTTCTATACTTTATTTCAAAACAAGAAACTTTTAGCCTGGCATGGGGGCTCACGCCTGTAATCCTAGCACTTTGGAAGGCTGAGGTGGAAGGAATGCTTGAGACCAGGAGTTCAAGACCAGCCTGAGCAAGAGCAAAACCCCATCTTTACAAAATAGAAAAATCAGCTCGGCATGGTGGTGGCACCCGCCGGTAGTCCCAGCTACTCCAAGGAGTTTGAGGTTGCAGTGAGCTATGATAACACCACTGCACTGTCTCAAAAACAAACAAACAAATAACAGGAAAAATAACCCAAGAAATTTTGAAGTGATAAAAGATGAACATATTTGATAAATAAAAATGTAAAATTTTTGGTATAGAAAGACATATAATTGTTGAAGTTAACATACCAATGCCAGATTAGGGGGACATCACCGTGGATATGTCAGATAAGGGGTTAATAGCAACAAAACGCAAATATTAATAACTTCTGCAAATTAGTAAGAAATAGATAAACAATGCAACAAACATAAAAGCAAATAATATGAATAGAAAATTCACAGATAAGCAAATCCAAATGGTGATTACACCCATAAAAAGATGATCTATCTTGCTAGTTGTCAGGGAAATATAAATTAAAATGCAATGATATTCCTTCTCACTCACCAGATAGTTTTTATGAAAGGGATACTTTCACACATTGGTGTTGGAAATTTAAATAATATTTAAATATACACACATAAATACCCTTTAACCCAGAAGTCCTACTTTTGGGAAATCCATACTTTTGGGAAATCATCTCTTCATGGCATAGAAAAGATTTCTTAAAGAAGACACCAAAAAAAAACATGAGACATAAAAGAAAATGTTGGTATATTGGCTATATTTACTTCTATATGCCAAAAGATATCATAAACACATTAAAAATCATAAACTGACAGATGATAGCTGTCACTCATAAAATGATCAAAAGATTAATATCCAGTTATACTTGTTTTATCAAAATTGCCAATATTCAACAATTTTTCACCTACAAAAATGGCAATTCCCATATGACTCCACCTAAAACAAAGAATCTTTCCAAATCAATAGGAAAAAGACAACTAATCCAAGAGAAAGAAATGGACAAAGGATATGAATTCACAGATGAGGATGACCAAATGGCCAACAAATGTTGTAAATATGCTTAACTCACTAGAAATCTGGGAAATAAAACAAAAACTACAGTGAGATAGCATTTCAATTAATAAGGTTGGTAAAGATTAAAAGGCATTGGTTAAAATTTGGCGAAATGGGAATTCTTTCACATTTTAAGAATACAAATTGGTACAAATTTGGTAATACTATGTGAAGTTGTCTATAAGCACACTACTTGACCCACCGACTTTCCTGCTGGGTATATACACCAAGAGAATCTCAAGGAGACACGTACAGGAAGGATTTATGAAGCGTCATTTGTAATAGAGGGTAATTGACAACAATATGATGGCATTGCGTTTTATAGGTAAATATCACATAAGTAAACTGAGGTGGATCATAGCTGTCAAAACTAAAGAATTAACTCTACATATGTCAATGTGGATAAATCTTAAAAAGCATAATGTTGAAAAAGAAACAAATTGCAGAAAAATTCCTAGAGTATAAGCCCAGTTATGTACATGTTAAAATTGCACAGAACTTTATATGCATAGTAAGACGTGAATGGAGACAATATATAGCTGATTTAAGATACTGATTAGGAAGGGAAAAAATGGAATGGAAGAGAAATAAAGAGATCTTTAGCTATAATTCTAGCCTTATAAAAAAAAAACCCTGAAGTAAATATGGCAAAATTTTAACAATTATTTTTTAAAATGTATACTTCTTTAACAATTGTTTCAAAAAATAATGTTGCATACTTTTGTGTTTTTGAATTAGCATCTGTTCCTTTCTATGTTTGAAATATTTATAACTTAAAAGCAAAGAAAAGTTTTAACATCTAAGGTCCCAGGAACAGGGATGTTTGCTGTAGCATTATTTCTACCAGAGGACCAACGCCGGTGCCCAGTGACAGGGGACTAGTTGAGGAAACCACGGTACATCCATACCATGTACTTCACTCATCTATGGCTTTCAAAAGACAGAACTGGGCTCTTGTTTAGTTTATTACAAACAACGTGACATTAATTTAATATCTCACATTGCTGAAGAAATGAAAAATGGGATCACGTGATACATGGTGTTCTGAAACTGGCCGTGTAATATTTCATCATATAGAAGAAGGTGACATCATAGATGAATGTTTGCCCACTTGCCTCATCCTGTTTATTAATGATACATTTCCTTCTCTCTGCCCCTCCTATGTCTGTGAAGCTTTGATTCAGAGCGTCATTTACCAACCTCCAATTCATCTGTGGTTGTGGCTGGAACCTCTGATCACATAATTTTGCAGGAGAATAAATTATGACACTGGAGTCTTTTGGTTTGATTTCTAATTAAACAGAAAGGCCCTTAATAACTAACTCTCTCATCAGTTTATGTGGGTGGCAAATGTTATAAAGCACCTTGGGACTTGAGCTTTCTTCTTTCCCATCATCAGGGGAAGTGTCACTCCTCCTGCTTGTATCTCTGTGTCCCCAGCTCCTTCTTCAAGAGCTCAGTTAACCTATCACTGTACTCCTGAACTCCTGGGTGATGCCAGGCAAGAGATTAAGTCACATTCTTAAAGCATCTTTTGCTGACTATCCAGGGAACTGGAGAAAAAGTGGATGACCTGTGCAGGGCAGTGCTAACAATACTAATAATAGATACACGGCTAACAGTGGGCCCCACATCCCCAGACTATCCTGTGCTGTCTTCATGAACTCAGTTCCTTATAAATACAGTTCATGAAGATTGTTGCTCTATCACAGAGTTTATACCATTATTTGAAAGATTCAATAATACTTACATAGCTCCTTAAAGACATTCTGCTTTCTCTAAATTCTTCCTTTGGCTGATATTTTAAGAGCTGCTTCTACACTTTGGATGTGTAGTCTACTGATGTTCAACAGCTATGAAAGGATCACTCACATACCACACCATGGCCTTCCAAAGCCCTTGTCATCCAGAAATAAAATTTCATTTCTTAGAAGGAAAATGAAAGTTTGGGGATTTTTTTCCCCCTTGTAATGTTGAGAGCTGCTTCTCACCACAGCAGATTGGATCAAAATCTCCCAAAGGGGCGCGGAGACAAAGGGAAATGATCTGAGGCTTCCTGGTGAAAGCAGGTCGCATTATTCTCTCTTCCTCCTCTTGCCGACGCCTCTGCAGGAGGTGTGCCTTCAGAAAGGAGCGTTAAGGGACTGCGCACATGGGCTTCTCCAACCTGGGAAATGGGAGTGAAATTGATAACTACCGTCGACACACTGGCCATTTGCACACAGCTTCTCCTTGAGTGTTTAAAAGAATTTTTTCATCAATTGAGAAGCTAAAAAAAAAAAAATGCCCTTTTCCGTGTTGGAAGAAAACAAGTTAACAATTTCAATTGCTTCCCTTGCAGCGGCTGGCTGATTTCTGAGATCTCCTTTCACCATCATGGCTTGCATGCGAGGGCATTCTGTGATGCTGACATATCCCGACAGCGGAGAGCTAGTGTCACACTGGGGATGGCTCGGGGGCATAGGCTTTGCAGAGGGATCTGTAAAACTCAGAATCCAGTTCCCAGGGACAGAATAAAATTAGATATCAAATGTGGCATACTGAAGAAGAAAATGTTTTTGTTTTGAATTATGTAATACATAGGCCTCATGCCTAAACATTAAAATTACCCCTCACATGGAACACATTTGCTGTTCTTTTAGATGCACCTTTAAACCTCCACTCTGTAATAATTCTGGCCTTCTACAGAGCCTAGGAGTCCAAGGCCGTACATCCTCCTCATCAGCATGTAACAGTATGTAAATGTAAACAGTAGAGGGTCTGGGTTGGGCTGGGCTGGAGAGCATCGCCCCCACGGAATGGGGAAAGGGGACCACTATGGACTGAATTGTATCCCCCCCCCTAGATTAATATATCGAAGCTTTAACCCTCCATGTGGCTGTCTCTGGTGAAGACCTATAAGGAGATGATAAAGGCTAAGTGAGGTCAGAAGGGTGTTGCTCTGACATGATAATGCCCTTGTTAGAAGAAGCACCAGAGAGCTTGCTCTCTCCTCACGCAAAGAAGAGGTCGTACAAGCACAAAGCAAGAAGGAGGCCTGCAAGCCAAGAGAAGAGGCCTGAGAATGAACCCTGTCTTGCCAGCACCTTGGTCTTGAACTTCCCAGCCTTCAGAACTCTGAGAAATAAATTTCTGTTGCTTAAGCCACGTAGTCTGTGGTATTTTGTTATGGCGGCCCAGGCTGACTAATACAGGGACATACCTTCAGACACTCTCACATTCCAATTTCAAATGCCACTGTGACAGTAGCTGAGACTGGCCTAGGAACTAGGTTGAAGGAGTTCAGCACAGAGCACCCCAAAATATGCCACTTTGGCATATTGGTTATTTTGAGCTGAAGGGGCTTGGAAAACAGCGAATTCCAAGACAGCCTTTCTTCAGCTCCCCTTATCTGCCTAAAGACAGATCCTCTGTAAGGAACTCAGTTGTCATAAATCGGCTCCCCGAGAGTTTCATCAACCAGGAAAGACTGACTCCTACCACAAAAGAGGCTAGAAGCAGACACCACACCCAGACAAACTTTGTCACAAACTATTGTATCTCCCACCTATTCTCCTACGGGCCCATTCATCTCTCCTAAAAATCATTTACTCTCCCTAAGTGGTCTATATCCTCTCTCCCCTTCTCCTATTAAGACAGTATATAGGTTCTCAGCCAGGCACAGTGGCCCACACCTGTAATCCTAGGACTCTGGGAGGCCAAGGCGAGAGGATCGCATGAGCTCGGGAGTTCGAGACCAGCCTGGGCAAGAGTCAGACCCCTGTCTATACTAAAAATAGAAAAAATTAGCTGGGTGTGGTGGCATGTGCCTGTAGTCCCAGCTACTTGGAAGGCTGAGGCAGGAGGATTGCTTGAGCCCAGGAGTTTGAAGTTGCTGTGAGCTAAGCTGACACCACAGCACTCTAGCCCCAGGGACAGAGTGAAACTCTATCTCCAAAAAAAAAAAAGATAGTATATAGGTTCTCAAACCTCACTGTCCGTTTAGGTATTCACTTTTTTTCCCTGTGATGCCCCCATGCATGTAATATTAGAAGTTACATTAAAAATAATTTATTAATTAAGACATTAAAATTTTAAATATTTGAAACTATTAAAAATTACAATTAAGAATGTGTATACCTTTTCTCCTGTTAATCTCCCTGCTGCCAGCTCATTTCATAGACTCAGCTGTCGAACCTAGGAGGGTAAACAAGGTTTCCCTGGCAGGGTGACAAGGTTCTGGCTTCAGGATTTGCTCTTGGCCTAGGAATCATGGGCCCTGAGGTCATTTGCTCCTTGAAATTCTCTTACAAGCTCAAAACGCGTCAGTGCTTTCTGATAGATTTGGTTTTACAACCTAGCTGATTGTGTCTGGGAAGGTATAGAAAGTGAAGGCTTAAGGTTCCCTGGAGGTCATCCTCACAGGTGCAGTGGGGACTCTGCATATTGCCTCTTTGGGGGCTGTCTCTGTTTCTTACATTCCTCACCCTTTACCATTATTCACAATAACTGTGCTCTCCAGGCGTTCGGCCATTTTGCTAGCCTTGACATAACTGACTCGTAACTCACCGCCCAGGCCAATATAAATTTGTAGTTTTCTTTATTCAGCACTTTTTGTGGGGTAGAAGAAAAAGGATTCTCTCTAGAAAGTGAGCAATCACCACTCATGTTCCTGGCAGACTCTGGCATTCCTTGTTCACTAAAGATAAGTACAAACTGGACTTTCAACAATTAACAAAAATATTTAACCAGCTTTTTCTGATCTTGGATAATAAAAGTTAATCTCACACTCTTGAACTTTTTCTTCCCAATTCCTGGAATTTACATAAAGTTTGGAGAGAAACCCAATACCATGATGCACTCTACTAGAGAGTAGCAGTGCTGAAGACTTTCAGGAATACTTTTAAGTATACAGCTAAGCCAGCATACTCTGTTCTGTTATCCTCAGACCCCTCAGCCAGGGCAATGGTGGTGGGGAGCTGGGTGTGGGGCCCTTGGAACTACAACTTAAAGGAAACCAATGGGGAAATGCCTACTGCCCCCTGCTGGTGAAAATGGGTCACTATTTCTGACGACTTGCACAGCCCTAAAAGGCCTCTTTTAAACATTGCATTGAAACCATGGTATCAGCTTCAAAATAACTTTAAATATTTAGCTTTTTAAAAATAAAACTGAGCTGTAAAAAATATACTACTTGATTTTTTTTTCTTTAATTATACTCCTCCTCCTCTATCTTCTCAGTTTTCTTTACAATCAGGTAGGTAATTAAATTCTAGGTCATTCTGCACCAGACAACTGTTGACTCACCTGAGGTACCACAGTCCCTTTAATTTGTGATGATAGACACATGAATAAAAATTTTCTGAAAGTGTTTCTTTAAAAATGTATCTTGCAAAAAAAAAATGTATCTTGCAAGTAATTACATGGGAGGCAACTGTGGCAGTAGCAGGTGCTAAAGCCTGTGTCACAGTTCAGGTCTCAGGTCTGACGCTTATTTAGCTGTAAGATTTAGGCAAGTCACCTAATCTCATAGACCTCGTTTGTGAAAATATAATGATAATAATACATAACACACAGGGCTGTTATGAGGATTAAATGAGGTTATTTCAATGGAAGTGTTTCTCCAAGAGCGATAAAATTGGAAGCTCAACTCAAGGAGTAGGTAAGTATGGCATTGCCCATTTAACAATTATTAGACAGGTATTTTGAGTCAAACACCCTAGAGCATAGTAAGAATTAAACATTAAACTTTAGAAACTCGTCATTGAAATTAGCATTATTACCACGGTTTAATATTTAATTCTTACTGTTCTCTAGGGGACCAGACTCCGTGGAGAATGTAGATTTAGACATTCACTGACTATTCGAATCCCAAACTAAAGTGCATACATAATAAAAAAAAAAAATCTCATAGACATAATAGAAGAATCACTCCATGAAACATTCTTAGAATGCACTTTCTTCAATAACCAGGCTACCAGTTTTAAATTGGTCAAGTGGGGAGGTTCTCAGGCAATCTCAGTCCTTTGGGAATGATGAAAACATTACATTGCAGGTTTCGTTTGTGAGTTATGCTTTTGGACCCAAGTTTTTCTGCTATAAAGGGTATATTACTGACAAAACAAACCCAATCCGAGAGTTGGAATCCCCCAAAATTCACCCAAATTGTCTGGCTGCTGCAGCCCAACAATTCTTTAGTGCTTTTTAATCAATGGTTTATCATCTTTATTTTGGATTTACTTAGAATTCTTGGTCTTTAATACAATTTTGAGCTTTGTGCTGTCCCTATTTAATACATAGCAAATATTTTGGAATTTAAAAAGAGCTACAAAACATCAAACCTAAGGTATTAGTTTTTGTTTTTGTTTGTTTGTAAGAGTGGAAGGATTGCATATCTTCTTTTGCATTTATTCTATTCCCAGCAGGTTTTTCTTTGCTCACATCTCACACAGAGCATACTTAATGTAGTGAATTGATTGGGTTGTATGGTAAACACTGCAGAGATCCTAAGGAAGAAAGTTACAATCAAGGAGGGCAGAAAATGTCTTTCAAGGATGTACATTTCAAATACTATGGGGTCTCTGAGTTTCTGGGGAGAAATAAAAACAGTGGTCAGGAAACTAGCTTAGTACTACTAGCTATAAAGAATGGAATGGCTTCTTTTGACCATTTTAAGAGGAAGCCAAAGAACACAAGTTCTTAAAATCATGCCAACAAAAAGTATACCCCTTTTATTTATAGGGGCATTCATCATAACTGGGCCTTTGTGAGCCTACTTCAGGTTGTGGTCACTTGGTTCAGGCAGTTGGTGACTCCTCTGGGAGGATACATCCCTTTTTAGCAGGATTAAGGACCAAGGAGCACCACTGGGGCGGTGGGCTATCACAGTGACTCCTGACATAAACCAACCCATGAAAGCCTTGTGAAGAATGAGCTCTGCTGTCCTCCATGCCAGCGAGTGGTACTTGCAGGCAGGACCAGTGGTGAAGCCACAGGGATCCACAAACACCTGGTTTATTTATGCTGGCCATGGTGGTGCCAATGGAAGCAACCACAGACAGAGATCCACCCAAGGAATTCCGGAGCTCACAGGCTCACTGTGTCCTCTTTGATCCCCAGCCAAACAATTTCGATATGACCTCTGGTGTTGTCCTGACTGAACCCCATTTCTTCCCCCACTCTTGTGGTTATAGGAATGAAAAAATTGATGATCTCATCCTCTTCATCATGACTGCTTCTCAAAGTGTCTTGCTGACCACGTCATAGTTGCCCGATTCCACTACTTTAATAAAGTTTATTTCTACCAATGAAATATAGCTACACATGACCACATATTTATACATTTTTGGGAACTTCCTAAAAATACATTTCCCATTCATGTTAGTTTATTAAGTAAAATTTCTCTGTATTTTAGTAAGTTTTCCTAATTTCAAATACTATCCAACAGATGTTAGTCATAAAAACATACATCATAGTTTTAATATATGTGGAAAAGTAATAAAGCCCATTAGTACTGTTTATTTACCTTTTGAATGCTATTGAACTTCTACATGAGTTTCTCTATAAGTTCATTAATTGTTTAGAAATAAATATGATTGAATTTCCCAAATATGTTTGAATTTCATAGTTCAGCATTTCATACAAAAGAAATAATCAGCCAATATTTTTGCCTACTGCTTCCATGAAGATTTCATTTATCTTAGAAACAATTAATATAGAGTGACTATAGATGATAGAAGTTTAAATAGAATGCTTTATACATTTTCTGTTTGTTTTTTGTTGTTGTAGTGCAGTTTATTAGACTTTACAATGTTGTTAAAAAAAAAATAACTGTAACCTCAGCCTGGAATTTTTTTAATCAAAATTTTCTTCCATTTGCAGGAAGAAACCATTATTCAGAAGCTTTGTAGATTAGTCATTTCTTAAGAAGTTAGATCATTCAATGTTGCATCTTAGCCAACTCTCCAAGGTCAGCAAAATGCTATGGCATGTTCTGTTTGATGGCCCCAGGCAGAAAGCCACAGCATTCTCACTATTAATATCTTCTGACCTTTCGACTTACAAATAGAAACATCCTTGCAGCCATTTATTTTCTGCATATCCCTGAAAAAGTAAGGATCTAGGACTTAAGATAAGAAATATTTAATTTAATTAGTTTTTAGCCACAATCCTGGGCTTTTATATAATAAATGGACTATTCATTTTATAAAATTTCCTTAGACACCAATTATGTGCAAGTTACCATGCCAGGCCTCAGGGAAACAAAAATGAATCAGTCAGATATGTGTATGGTCCAATCGGGAAGAGGAAATAGAACAATATACTACAATGCAGGGTAAAAAGAAAGAAGTACCACAAGGGAAGTATAGACAACATGATTTGGGGGTTCAGAAAAGAGAGATTATTAAATGTCGTGGGCTGGCAACAGAGGGGAGGGAATTGGTGATTAATCTGAGAAGGAGGTGACATTTGAACTTGCCCTTGATGGATAGAATTTAAACACGCAGAGAGGAGATGTAAGTGCAGACATTTCGAATTGAGTGAACGGATGATTAAGGGCATGAAGGTCAGAAAATATGAGGTAGTAAAAAAGGCTCAAGGAGTTCAGTTTGGCCAGAGAACAGGGTGTATGAATGAAAGATCATGGAAAATAAAAATGGAAAATTAGTTAGAGACCAAATCTACAGGGCTATTCATGCCAGATGATAGAATGTAGGCCCTATTTTACAGACAATGGGGCCCACTGAAGGGGGCACCACACTGGGCTTGTGCTTCAGGGAGGTGTTGGACTGAATCGGAAAGGGGATGGTGCCTGGAAGTGAGAACAGTAACCTGTTGGGCATGTTCTACAACAGCCCAGTAAGATACAGCTTAGGTTTTCTCAGAAACAAAGCTGGAAGCAGGGATGAAAGTGTGATATTTTGTTTGGGAAGTACAAACCCAGGCCAGCGAGGCTGAGGAAAGAGGAAAGAAGGGAAGTGAGGATACGGAGCAACGCACAGTAATGCCCGACAGAACTGGCCTCTGTGTCGTGATGCACCACGCTGAAGAGGCACAGGGAGTTGCTCAGCTGGTGTGTCCCCTGGCATGTGGGACATCTTGCAATGGGGTACAAGGAGAAACCATGCTTCTAGCACTCTCTGGGAAGAATAAGGAAGAAGGAGTCTATCTTCCCACCTACCCTTCCATTGCCTGTTTCTCGTTAGTCAAAATTTGCCCCCGTAGGTATTAACTCCCTCACATTTCCGAGTGACAGCATGTGAATACTCTAACTACTGGGGATTCCAGATCCTAAACCCAATGTACTGTGTTGGTGTTTCATCCAAGTCTGGAAGTGACAGGAAGAGCAAAAAACTCTAGGCGAGTGACAGTTGGCTTGGCATTGTGTGTATGAGAGTTTGTGCTTATGAGTGTGAGTGTGTGTGTGTGTGTGTGTGTGTGTGTGTGTGTGTAGCTGAGTGAGGAGTTAAGGGGATTTGCAAGACAAGTCACCACTCAGTCCCAGCCAGGTGAACTGTGCTCGCAGGTCTGGTAGCTGAGTAGCTGAAGGTCCTAGAAGTGGGCAGTGGCTGTGGTGCCTAAGGAGACACATAAGTTTTGTGTTGAGATAGTGATTCGAGAGAAAAGGAGGACCCTTCATACCACACTTAGGGAATAATTCTTTTGGTCAGCAATCATGCACTTGGGATTTAATTCTTTTCTCTGCAACATTATTTAGCAAATCACCTCCTCAAGACTGAGAACCATTGGCTTAAAAATATTTCTGTATATTATCTGAGTTAGTAGGTTCGAGTATCACATTTCTTTCATTCCAAGTCTATGACTTGTCATCATAAAGTTTTGGCATATGTCGCTCAGTCTTTGGAAGAGTAATACCAGATTCTGCATTGTTAAGTAACGTCTATCATCTGAGGGTGGCACTACAGACACCAGTCTGGACATAATGGGGCACGCTTAGCCCACTTATTTGGAACCGCATGGAAGATAAGTTCACACCAAGAAGCCCTCTGCCCCTAAGAAAGAATTCTCAACTGCAAATCACTTTTGAGTACCAGTGCTGAAACGCAATAATTTATTGTCAAGACTGAAAAAGGAAAGATCTTTTTCCCACTTTGTGTGTGTGTGTGTGTGTGTGTGTGTGTATTTTACTACCCAATGCTAACGCTAGCCAAATGTATCCTTTATTTTTTCTTAGATTTTTTTTTTCTTAATCTAAAACAGACTTGGTGCACTCAAGAAAGACTTAGAATTGTGTTCAAATAGTCAGGCTTCAAGTCACTTCTGCCTCTGTATGGAGCAAATAGTAACAACTCGCTTGAAAACTCAGTCTCCTAGACTATAAAAGGAGGATAATGATACGTACCCCACCAACCTCGGTGACGTATCTAAGTACAAAACGAGATAGAGTTCTGAAAACGCTAAAGTGCTTTAAAAAGTAGAGTTATTGTGCTTTCTACAACTTCAAAGCCAGTCCTCTATAACTGGGCTAAGTCAAGGCATGGACTGGACCTGACGACAGAGACAGCTCAAGGGCTGGAAAAAGAAGAAAATGCCTCAAATCTCTGCTTCACTTACAATGAAGAAAATGCCCATACCACAGTGCACCGGGCAGGGTTAAATTGATCCCAAATATTTCAGGAATTTTTAATGCCTTTCTAAGAGACACAGCCAATTCTTCATCTACCAAAAGCAATGCTGCTAACCTACTATCTGTAGGTTTCCTCAGTGCTTTGAAGATTTCCCTAGTGCCATTTGACTTGGTTTGCCTTTGATTTCAAATTCCTACTTAATCATTTATAATATGTATGAGCATGAGCTGTTGAGCTGTTTTAAGTCATCTGAACCTCAGTTTCCTCATCTATAAATTGTGGATAAGACTTCATTGTAAGATTGTTTAAAAATTTAGAAATACTATTTCCAACAGTAGTATACTACCTGACACATAATAGGGATTCAATAAATGTCAGGTAAGATTATTTATTCGTATTGTTTTTAGAATGATATAGTAGAAAGAATGACAGCTTTTGAAACCAGAAAATCCTGCATTTCAATCATCTCTGAATTTATAGGAAGTGTAACCCTGAGTAACTTAAGAAAACTTTTGGAAGCTGAATTTTGAGATAATGATAGATGTTTCCAGGATGTGATTGTGAGAATTTCAGAGGTATCTTCAGTGGGTTGAACAGTGATCTCCTAAAAGATATATCCATGTCCTCAGTCTGGAACCTGTGAATTTGACATTATTTGGGAAAAGGTCTTTGCAAATGTAATTAAGTTAAGGATCCCGAGATGAGATCATCCTGGATTATCTGGGTGGGTCCCAAATCCAACAGTAACTGTCTAAGAGACAGAAGAAGAGAAGACATAACGAAGTGGAGAAGGCAATGTGACCACAAAGGCAGAGGCTGGAGTGATGCAGCCACAAGCCAGGAACACCTGGAGCCACTAGAAGCTGGAAGAGGCCAGGAAGGATTTTCCCCAGACAAGGAGCCTGGCTCTGCTGACAACTTAACTTCAGACTTTTAGATTCTAGAACTGTCAGGGAATAAATTTCTATTGTTTTAAGCCACCAGGTTTGTAGTCATTTGTTCTGTAATAGCAGCCCTAGGAAATTAATGCAGCATTTAATACAGAGTGCTTAGTATGATGCTGGCATGTGACAAGTACTCAACAAAGAGTAGGCGTATAGTGGGTTCCCCATGCGTCCTCACTAGCTCCTCAGTGAGTAAATATAATACCTATAGAAACCCACAGGCAGCCACCTGAGAGTCTGTCTCCAGGGAGCAGGGGCTATAATTAGCTCCAGCCTGTGCAAAGGTAGAAGCCTGATCTTAGTTTGGTTAGCACCATCCGCAGGGCTCTCGTGTTTTACAGCAGCACACATCCCGTCTCATTATGCATGGAAGGGTTTGTTCTTCTAATACTCTCATTGCCCCAGAGGTTTAGAATTTAAAAATAACATCAACAAATCTCTGTTCAAAGGAATGAACAATACACTTAAAGGTTCTTCTTGTAACAATAGCCTGCCTCTTCCTGAAGTGCTGTAAAAATTCAGGGAGAAACTTCACCCTGTTGTGGAAGATAAAAGGATAGCACCTAAAACAGGCAGTCAGCTCAAGGCAGGGGAGCAGCCTGTTGTCTCTGGGTTGAAATGAATGCTAAAAGAAATCCCTCTAAAGAGGAGTGCGTGGGTGCGTGTTAGCAGACTTCAGAAGCCTAGGATTCTGAGGTTAGCCTCCTGAATGAAGTGGGACATTTGACATACTGCCCCCAGGGCCTCTGTCTTAGGTGTGACGCTGTTGGAGCCAAGTATTTGTCTGTGATGGGGTCCAAATTTACACACCATAGAGGAGATGGAGCAAACATGTGGAGTATTTTTTTTGCTTTTTTAAAATTTCTATAATGGACTCCAACTTCCTTATGAATTTTCATCCTGTAAGGCAGTGATATTAGCAAACCTTTACGTGGTGATTGCTCTGTGTCCTGGGCACTCTTCAAAGCACTGGAGATATAAGAACCATTTTATCCTCACACATCCTAAGAGGAATACTATCAGGATCCCCATTTAGCAGATGAGCAACAAGTGACAGAGATTTAAGTTATTTGCTCACAGCCACACAGATAGCAAATGGAGCCAATTCAAACACAGGCATCTGACTCGAGACTTCATGCTCTTTGTCACTATGCTAAACTGTGAAAAATAAAATTAAGCTTGCCAATTAAAATTATCTATCCATCTCAGATTTAAACTTTCATATGAAATCAATTTCTTTTGCATAAATGCTCAGTCAAATCCTCCCATCTCTGGGAGAGGAGCTTCTGGTAGCCACTCTGATCCTGAGGCATATGGAAGACATCTACCGCTGGGAAGCCCTGTGGTCTGCTCTCTGTTGGTCCCCTTAGCTGGCTGGTCTCTGGAACTGGCAGTGTCTGCAGATGAGTCTCTCATGCCATGGGAGAGTGGTCATGAGTGTCCAGCAGGGCACCTCTTCTGCAGCCTGCTGGTGTTGAGGGTCCTGTGGAGGTATGTCCACACCCCACCCAACCATCCACTCCCTTGGCTTGGGCACTGAGTCTCTTCAACCAGCTGAGCAAGTTTTTGGTCTTCTCTAAGCCCACCAGAAACCTAAGAATCCTTGCAAAGCCAATCTCACCTCCCAGGAATTGGAAAGGACTATATTTGTCCTTTTCCAACTCTCTTTGTCCTTTCTAGACTCATCACACTATCAAGCCATTTCCAAACCATCACCAGATGCTGCTCCAACAGAGCTTACAGTTTTCTCAAGCTGCACTCAGGGAGGATGAAATATAAACATTACAACTCAGATGTGCAAAAAATTGTAGCTCTCTCTTATTTTCTATTATGTATCGCAACTTGCTATGGGGACCCATTCCCATTCGGTAGCAGAGATAATTTTAAAAAAACTTAAACTTTGGTCTTTTCTTCTTTTATGAAAATCTCTTTCAGTTTAACTTATTCTTTTGGAGATAAATATTCAGTCAATTCAAAGTTTAATCCCCTATCAGTGCTGATTTTTCCAAATCTCCCTTCCTTCCCAAGATGGCCTCTAGTGAGTGAAGGAGGGTGGAAGAGGGAGCTCTGGTCTTCCAGGTAGCTGGTCTTTGTTGTTCTGGTCTCTGAGTGCCCTCTGCTGGTGTCCGCCAGGGTGTGGCTAATCCTGCTTGGTCTCTAGGGGATTCTGCTGGAGCCCACTGCTGGACTCTGGGGTCCCTGTCACTTGCCTACAGTTATAAAACTTCCTTTTGTGACCTCCTTGTCTTGTCCTAGGTGCTGAAGATTTGTTGTTTCATTATATAGAAACTTCTGTGTTTCCCTTTCAGGTTCACGTGGAACCCTGGGGTCTCCTACATACCACATGGAGATGCTGAGGACCAGTGTTAAAGAAAAGGTATTCTGACACTTGTGAAAAGGATAAGGAAGACTTTGTTCAAGGAGGGATCATGTCTATTGCAATAGGAGAAAGAGATTGGATTCAACTCTGAATACGGCAAAGACAGCTGGAGATTTACAGCCAATGAGCAAAGTGAAGGAATCAGTGGATGGAAAACTACTAATAAGAGACATTTTAAGGGTATGGGGATTCTTACTAAACAGGCCTAATAGGGTTCTTGCTAAAGGAAAGCCAAGAATTTACACATCAAAGGTGAGGGATGAGGAACTTGATCAGATATTGAGGGTAGGGGATGATTTAGCAAGACTCTTTGCTAAGACTAGGCTGGGTAACCCAAAGACAGGATGGGGACCAAGGTCAAAGCCTAGTTTAAAAGATGGCTTAGAGGAGCCTGACCAGGTTTGGTCAAAGACGGAATATTTGTTACTAGGCACCATCTCAGGCCAATCTCTCTGGACATCATCATTAGCTCAGACATTCTTGGACTCTCTTGACCCTAAACTTTCTGTGGTTTCTATCATCCTCCTCTTCTTCACACTTTGGTTGAGGCCCGGAACATTGGAGGTGCCTTTTCAGAGACCCAAACAGTATCCTCGACCTGATTGAATTCCTTCCAAATCTCTTTGCTTCTTCTCACAGAGGAAAGCATTCTACTGCTTCTTCCTATCTGGCAGAAACTTTTTTTTTTTTATCTTCTGTCCTCTCTATACTATGCTTGTAGGCAAACTCTAATCCAAGTTGGATTTTGGTATGTAAAAGAGAGGTCTGAGATTAAAAGAAGAACTCTTTTTCTCTCTTAGCAAAGGCTAGTGTTCAATGCTATTGTCTTTCTTTGGATTTGAATTTTACTTAGGGAGTCAAAAAATAAATATTGACACTTTCTTTTCTTTTATAATCCAACAGTCCTGATCATTTATTACATAATAGACATCTCTAACTGAATGAGGAAGATCACTCAAAAGGAAGTACAAAAAAGAAAAATATGTCAATATATGTCAAAACTACATTATTCCCATTGCAAATCTATAGTTTACTGGGTCTACACTCTACCCCTCCCCTCCCTATTCTCCTCATAGAGATATAATTATGCATATAGTTCTGGTAGTCTGAAAGACATTTGGAGAATTCCATTTTTCTTTCTCCACAACACAGTGATGAAAATTGAGGAAGATACTATACATTTGTTTACTTAATACCCTTTCCAACCCTCTCCTAGTCTGTCTTCCTATATTACTTCAGGCTAGAAAGAGAAAGAACTGCATTCCCATGCTCATCAATTGGAAGAATCAACATTGTTAAAATTTCTATACTGCTCAAAGTGATTTGCAGATGCAATGCAATTCCCAACAAAATACAAACATCATTTTTCACAGAATTAGAAAAACCAATCCTAACGTTTATATGAAACCAAAAATGTGCCTGAATATTCAAAGCAATCCTAAGAACAAAACTGGTGGTATCATATTACCTGACTTCACATTATACTATTAATACAAGAGGATTGTGACCAAAACAGCATGGTATTAGTATAAAAATAGACACATAGATCAATGGAACAGAATAGAAAACCTAGAAATTAAGTCATATACTTAAGCCAACTGATCTTTGACAAAGTAGACAAGAACATACACTGGGGAAAACCACCCTTTTCAGTAAATGGTTCTGGGAGAATTGGATTGCCATATGCAGAAGACTGAAACTGGACCCCTCTCTCTCACCATGTATAAAAATCAACTCTATATGGAGTAAAGATTTGAATGTAAAATTTGAAACTATAAAAATACTAGAAGAAAGCCTAGGGAAAACTCTTCTGCACATTGGTCTAGGCAAAGAATTCATGAATAAGACCTCAGAAGCACAGGCAACAAAAACAAAAATAGACAAATGAGACTATTAAACTAAAAATATATTGTACGACAAAGGCAACCATCAACAGAGTGAAAAGACAGCCTGCAGAATGAGGGTAAATATTTGCAAACTATTCTTCAGACATCTGACAAGAGATTAATACACAGGATATGCAAGGAACTCAAATAATGAAATAGCAAATATATATATATTATTAAAAATAGGAAAATGATCTAAATAGATATTTATCAAAAAAACATACAAATAGCCAAGTATATAAAAAATGTTCAACATCACCAATCATCAGGGAAATGCAAATACAAACCACAATGAGATATCATCGCACCCTAGTTAGGATGGTTGTTATCAAAAAAGACAAAAAATTACAAATGACGGTGAGGGTGCAGACCCGAGCCTAGCAGCAGACGCCATAGTGCTCCATTCTCTCCTTCCCACTCCCTACCCGTGCGTGCCCAGAAAGACAATTTAGCCATCACACGGAGGCATCTCCAAGGAACGGGACCTTTCCTTTTGGGGCCCTACAGCAGACTGAGGGGTACTCAGACTGTGAGTTCCCTACCCGCCAGCCCTCCCAGGTGCTACTTGCCTGGGGACTCCAGGAGAGCGGGGCAAATCCCAAGGTGGAGTGAAATCGATCCAGCTTGAGCATCCTGTAGGTGATTGAAGACCAGCACCCCTCCCCCTGGCAGGGTCAGGGATTGATCTCCAGGGTCCAGGGCACAGGCCTGCAGACCAGATCCCGTACACCCAGGTCATGATTGCACTGCCCTGGGGCACAGAGGAGAGACCTGTGAAAGAGCCTACTGAGGAGTGTGCACCTTCAGGGG
>CAUYSK010001453.1:0-15900 GCA_963575035.1 Avahi laniger | reverse complement strand
CAGTTATGTTGCCACATGTGTGGGTATTCTACTGCCTTTCTCCATATTTCAATTTTATCTTTCTTTGCATCAAACAATGACTTTAAAATGTCATCTACTGAGAGCTCAATCAATTCCATCTGTGGTTCTTTAGGAGCCTTGGTGAAACTAAAATGCTAATTTGAGTGTGATGTCCTGATTCTCAAAGTCAGTGAACCTTTCATTGTGTTCTCCAATTAACAGGTCCACAACAGCTGCATATTTCTCAAATGATTCACACATATCATCCTTTGCTAACTGGAGAAAATGTTCATCTGAAATTTCCTTTTGAAGAAGAAGTGTTTTGAAAAAAGATAGCTTTTTTCAAAATGCTTGGATTTTTTGCCACATATCATATATAGACTTAATTTTACCTGGCAAAGAAATATTCAGGTCATTTTGATTTGACATGATATCACACAGAAATGCTGCATTCCTACAGAAATCTTCTTTCAATAATTCACATGGCTGATTCTGTTTTTCACAAAATTTGACTATCTGTTCTCACAGAGATAAAATTTTGGCTAACACCTGTCCCTGCAATAGCTAAAGCACTTTAGACTGACACAACAAATCCACAATGAATACCTCAACTTCAGCGTGTTACAAAATCGGCAATGCAGTGTTGTATTTGCACGCATGTAGTTAACAATGTTTATAACTTGTTGCAAGGTGTCACTTAAAATAGCAGCTTTAGCACAGAGATTTTGCTGATGCAATATACAATGAAAAGAAATGAGAGCATCTGGATCTATTAATACTTTTATAAATCTGTGCAAAACCCTCCATGTTTTCCTGTTATGGAAGGTACACCATCTGTACATATACTCACCAAATTTACCAAATTCAGTCCAACTTCATGACATTTATCTTGAAAGTTGTTGAAGATATCTATTCGCCATGTTACGTTCGCAAGTGTGTCCAAAGAGAATAACTCTTCATAGTGAAGAAAATCTGTCATGACCCAAATGAAGTATAAAACTTGCACCAAGTCAGTAGTATCAGCTGATTCATCCAAAGCAATTTAATAACATATATTTTCCTTTTGAACTATTGCATGAAGTTCTGTTAAGTCAAAGGCTAATTCATGCTGCCAATCAGTTATGGTTCTCCTTGAAAGAGGCAGTTGTTTGTAATTTGAAATATTCTTGGGGTCTAAGCATCCTGCAACTTCAACAATGCATTCTTTCACAATTTCTACATCACTGCATGACTTCCCTTTTTTCCCCCGAGTATATAAGCTACTTTATAAGTTGCTTCAGTGGCATTATTTCCAGGTCTTATTGTTGCTTAAAAGACTTATCTTTGCTTTTGCTTTTCATCTTTTAATTTCTGCAATATAATCTTTCATGCCTCTCCCTCTAATTTAAAATATTTGTGGTCCTTATGAGTGTTATAATGCTGATGAGCATTGAATTTCTTTAGTGTTGATATTGCAGTATCACAAAGCAAGCAAATCATCTTATCTTTAGCAGAAACAAGATAATGTTGCAATTCCTAATCCTCATTAAAAAAATCTGTTTTCTTCCTTTACCGTTCTCTTGATCTTCTTTGACATGATGGGCTGTTAAGCAGGCAGAATTAAAACATACTGTCAAGCTGTGCAACTATTCACAAATTCCACTTCAAACAGAAGCACAGCGCACCGCTGTCAAAAGCTGATAACAGACTGGTGTACTCGACCCCCATAAACTCCCACCAACCAGCCCCATGAGGTAGTGGTGCCAGTCAGGTGGGGGAAGTTAGAACTAAATCATGAGCATAGCAGCTGTCAAGTTAGCCCTTATGGCTTTCTAATGTTCTAATTGTGCCAGTCAATCTGGGAGGATTATTTTGTTGAAACTTACTTTATTCTTTGGTATTTTAAATATGTTCATTTTAAAAATAAAATAAAAATATAAAAGAATTGAATTCAGTCAGAAGGCCGCTCTTAAGGACCTAGAAGGCCACATGTGGCCTTAAGGCTGCAGGTCCCCCACCGCTGGTCTGGAACACTGACAAGTGCCCATCATGCCTTCTTATCTCAGTCTTCTCCAAGGGGAGAGACGAGCTGTTGTGGATGATATTTGAGAGCTCGTCTCAGCCCTGGTTTTCAGCGTGGGGTGCTAAGTTTGTTTTCTTCATAGGAGCAGGGACAGGATTTATGGAGATGGGGAGAGGAACCCGTGAACTGCTGGAGTATTAGCAGTGCATGGCCCAAACCTAAAGCACAAAGAGGCAGAAAAATAGCACTAATGACTGGTTCAGAGCCATTTTGCTTATTAAATAAGACCGAACATAGAAACACACAAATCATTTACATACATAGGAATCTGTACAAAAACAGTTCTGTTTTTTATGTTTCTCTTCTTTGATGCCCACACAGGTATTTTCAAGAGGCCAAGCACATGCATTCTATGCAACAGGATAAAATCTTACCATATCCTGACTCCATCAATTCCTAATTATGTAGTTTTGACAGTTGTTTAGCCACTGAGCTTGTTGTGGGGATTCAAAAAGAAAATGTACGGAAAATGCTTGGATCATGTTTTAATCATGTTTATTATCATCATTGTTATAATTATAAAAAATTTCATGTGATGCAGCAGATCAAATTATTGAATTATACATGTTTCCATTCCTTTGGTTATCTAGCTATAACCTAAGAAAAAAGAAAAGTAAAAACCATTGACACCAGGAAAATGCCATTGTTTGGGTAGGTTTGAACGTCTAAAATACATCATGTTACTTTCCTTTTTCAGCATTTAAATCCTTCTTGGCTGAAGCACTTCTGTATTCATGTTTAGGCTCACTCAGACTAAATTTATTTCCACTGTGAATAGAATAAAATGACATGCGAAAATTCTCTCATCTCTATTTTTCCTTATTAGTTATGTAATGTGACATTTTTAAAGAGTGAGGGTTTCTTTTTAATATTTCATTTTGTGGATCTCAAAATTAAACAGAATGAGAATTTATACTTTGAGTAATTGCTCAGAATATGTAAGAAATGTTGGGAGCATGTCATTTGCTGCTCAACACGATTTTAGGTTCATGAGGAAAGGCCTGGTACTGTCTCTCTTTCCTTTATCTACAGACTGTCATGGTTTTCTGCATTCAAAAGAGGCTTGATAAATGCATACAGACTTTTTTTAGCTGAATAACTGAATAAATAGAATAACTTAATACTTAATAATGGGGTCTTGATGCCTAGTAGGCAGAGCTGAAAAATTGCAAGCTTACTATGATGCTTTGTAGCGGCAAGACAGCACAGGAACATGTTTGTTTCTTATTGTTAGTCACAAACTAAAAACAATTGCTTCCATATTTGAGCTCCTACTGCATGCCAGTATTATGCCAGAAGTGTTACCTACATTATTTCACTTAGTCTTCCTCCTCACTGGGTGAGATTGTTAATATTGTAGCCATTTTACAGGTGAGAAAACTAAGCCTCAAAGAGGAGACGTGGCCTCTATGGTTACACAGCCATGAAGAGCTAGGGCTGGCATTCTAAATTGGGTCTGCTTGACTTTGAAACCCATGTTCTTTTCGGGAATATCACGGCCCTTCTGCTTATGCCAACTAGACCTATTGTGCACCAGGGTTGCATTCAGAACTGAAACATTGTTAGGAATGCAGAAAGGCTAAAAAATACCCAACCAGTTCTGCTGTTTGACCTGACTAAGGGCTACCTTCATGAGTCTCAGCTGACAATGAATGCCAGGAAATATCATTAAAACCCAGCCATGCATGGTGGCTCATGCCTGTAATCCTAGCACTCTGGGAGGCTGAGGTGGGAGGATGGATTGAGCTCAGGAGTTTGAGAGCAGCCTGACCAAGAGCAAGACTCCGTCTCTACCAAAAATAGACAAAATTAGCCAGGCATCATGGCATGTGCCTGTAGTCCCAGCTACCTGGGAGGCTGAAGCAGGAGCATCGCTTGAGCCCAGGAGTTTGAAGTTGCAGTGAGCTACGATGACACCACTGTACTCTAATGGAGCGACAGAGTAGTAAGATGCTGTCTAAAAAAAAAAAAAAAAAAAAAAAAAATCACCCCCCTGGACAATCAAGTGTGCAGGCATATTTGATCTTTGAACAGATCCCAATGGAAAGGCATTTAATTTTCAAGCCCAGGCCAAGTTACAAGACATCAAAGAAAGAAGGGGAGTTCCCTGGTGAATTTGAAGATGCTTTAAATGTGCATAGTGCCAAGTCTCACTCTCTTCCCTTTGCTTTGCTTTTTTGGGGGTCAAGGATTAGTTTTGTGCAGACACATTTTGGAAACTCACGGGAAGGCATGGTTTATAAATGAGTTGTGTGTGTGACCCCCAGTGCCTTCTGCCTTTTAATTTGCAAGTTCGGAGCTTATGACCATTATCTCTTCTGCTGTGCTCCTCTTGCTTCAAGTTAATTAAGTTTGCTGCTCTCCAGATGCTCAGCTCTCAGTGCCCCAAGGAAGGGAAGCTGTCTGTGTGTGAAGAACCCAGAGCTGACAGGAAGAGTCATCAGACTGTTGTTTATCTGCAGTGTGCCTGGCCTCCTAAGACCTTGCCACTGTCCCCAAAGCATGCTACCAAGAAGCCTCTAACCGCCCAGGACACAGAGATAGTAATTCTCTGCTCTGGCCTTCTACACGATGTGATGCAGCACTGAAATGAGGTGTTCTCTCCACATTTCACCAGGGAGCCACAGTGGCTATGGCACAAATATTAAAGCTAATATGTGCTGAGCATTTATTCCATGCCAAGCAGCATTTGATCTGTGAAAAGGCTCATAAAATTAACTCATTTCATTGTTTCAACATTCTGTTATCATCCCCATCTTATACTTGAGGCACAGAGAGGTCAGTACCTCACCCATGGCCCTATAGCTACTTAAATATGTGTCTGTTGGCCCAACCATCTGCCCATCGGTATCTGGAACTACAGTGTAGACACACACAGAAGCCCAAACCAGGTCATCTCCCTCTTCTCCATTAGTGGCCTAGCCAAAGTTAATAGAAAAACACAAAGAAAGAAAACCAATAAGGATGCTTTTGTAGTGAAACTGCAAATCATTTAATGATTTAGCAAAGACTTACTGAGCACCTTCTATGTAGAACATTGGAGAACTGCTGTCTAAAAGAAATATAGGTCATTTAAAATTATCTAATAGCTTTATTTAAAAAAAAGAATAAACAGGCCTAGTTAATTTTAATAATATATTTTATTTAAACCAATAGATTAAAATATTATTTTGACATGTATTCATTATGAAAAATTATTAATGACATATTTTATATACTTTCTTTCTATTAAGTCTTAATTTCCCTTCCTCTTAAATGTGGGCTGTCCTGTTTTGTGACTTTCCTTGACCAAGAGAATGTAGGGGAATGAGGCTCTGCCAATTATAGACCTATGCATTAAGAGGTCTGAAATCTGCTTTTGCTTAGGGAGAAACCAGCCACCAGGACTGCACTGAGACCATCATGCTGCCAGGAAGCTCAAGCAATGCACATGTAGTTCTCTCTGGAAGAAAAAAACCAAGGAACTGTACCAATTACAAGAACTGAGGCCCTAGTTATATGACCCTAGTTGACTCCTGCATCAACCATCAGCTACTGAAACATCCCACCTCAGGCCCAGGACATCATGGAGCATAGACCAGGCATTCACTCTGTGCCCTGTCAAATTGCTGACTCAGAATCATGAGCAAATAAAATGGTTAATGTTTCAATCCATTACATTTAGGGGTAGTTTTTTACATGAAAATAGATAGCTAAAATATTAACTATGTGACTTTGGGCTAGTCATTCAAACTCTGAAATTTTATTTTGCTATCTGTAAAACTAGGGATGGTAATACCCAGTTCAAAGGGATATTTGCGAGAATTTTCACTTTGTACCGATTAAGCATAAAATCAAGTATTCTTCCTTTACTCATTTTTTTTAAGAAATCCTCTGAAATTAGGTAGATTATCTATATTGAAGTATATGAATATCAGGTGATAGTGTCCATATAAAATAAATAAGAAACATTAAAATGGTAAGCTTCTCATTCCCAAAAGGCTGTTGTTGGAATTCCACTTCCATTATGATTGAAAAACTTCCAACTGGACTGAGCCTCAGGTAACTATAAATTCTGACCAACACACAAAAATAACTATACAAAGGCTCTGGGAGAAAGAACAAAAGTAGTCAGATTCTGGCGAGTACGTAAATCTTGAAATTAAGGACTACATGAGGTGAGTTTCATTTTTTTTTTTTATGGCTTTTAACTTAAGGACAGTCTGTACTAGGTGCTTCATGGACTAGCTGAAAAAAAGAAAAACAATACAAAGGAAGCTTTTGAAGCTAAAGTAGAATGATACCAGATGGAATTTAGATCATCAGAATGAACGAAGAGCATCCCAAATGATAAACATTTAGGTAAATATAAAAGACTATTTTTCCTCTTAAATTTAAAACAATCTCCTGATTATTTAAAGCAAAAAAATACCATTTTCCCCATACTACCTCTAATAATTATTTTATAACTATAACTGACATCTATGGCATAAAGAAGAGGTTGGCAAACTTTTCCTGCAAAGGACCAGATAGTAAATATTTTAAGTTCTTAGGGCCATCCAGCCTCCATCATAATTATTCAGCTCTGCAACTGTGCATGAATGCAGCTACGGACAATATGCAAACCAAGTTTGGCTATGTTCCAATAAAACTTCATATACAAAAACAGGCAACAGATCAAATGTGACTCATGGGCTATAATTTGCCAGTCCTCACCATTAAGGGTGAAGAAGTTCTTGAAAATGGATCTATATGGTATCAAAGTGTCTGCATTTTATATGGAATGGTACAAATCTAAGCACAATCTGAAAATTTAAGAATGTATATTGTATTCCCTATATAAACCACATTAAAAATAATACAAAATGTGTAGCCGAAAAGCCCATAGAGACTGGGCCAATGGTAGTGGCGGGAACCACGGGGCTGTTGACATGTGGCAGGCACACAGGCCAGGACCAGGACCCTGGCGGTGTGGCCTGCTGAGGTGTAATCATCAGGAGCCAAAGTGAGACTGAAACAGGATCCGCACCTCTCACCTTTCATGAAAATCAACTCACGGTGGATAACAGACTTAAACCTAAGGCATGGAACTACAAGAATGCTAGAAGAAAATGTTGGAAAAACTCTTATAGACACTGGCCTAGGCAAAGAATTTATGAAGAAGACGCCAAAGGCAATCACAACAATCAAAATAAATAAATGGGACCCCATCAAATTAAAAAGCTTCTGCACAGCCAAAGAAACTGTCACAAGGGCAAACAGACAAGCTACAGAATGGGAGAAAATTTTTGCATGCTACAAATCCGATAAAGGGCTGATAACTAGAATCTACTTAGAACTCAGGAAAATCAACAAGAAAAAAAATCAAACCACCCTATCAAAAAGTGGGCAAAGGACATGAACAGAAACTTTTCAAAAGAAGACAGAATAATGGCCAAAAAACATATGAAAAAATGCTCAACATCGCTAATCATCAGGGAAACTTTCAGTTATAAGATTAATAAGTTCCGGGGATTTAAGGTACAGCACGGGTAGTGTCGGATGTGTTAATAAAAGGAAGATAGCATAAATATCTATACATATCCAGGGCTCTCCCTGCTCACACTTTCCTCTTGGTGAACAGGTGAATGACAGACTATAGGGATCTCAGAACAAATCTCAGCACCTCCTGATAAGCTGCAGGCAGTGGGTCCCTTAGAAGGGCAGATAACAATATTCTACCTGCCCAGCATCTATAGCACCCATGCAACCAGAATGACTGACACTGGACTGCTGGCCTAATCCAGCATGATTTTAGTCTGACATTTGAGAACAAGGCAAGACAAAAGTATGAAATGTGTTTCGTTTTTGGTGCTCCCTTCCTCATTTCACAGTGCCCATCTTTCAGGAAAGAGTTGAGGGCTACTGCAGGGCTCATGCTATACCAGCCACGGGGCTGGGAGCAGTGATTTATAGAAATAAAGACTCACTCTTTGCCTTCAAGGCATTCAGAGTCTAGTGTAATCATTTCAGAAGCCCAGAAAAATCTAATTCCAAGTCTCCACATACCTACAGGTGGATTTGAAATATTATGATACTTTTTGGGTGTCAGTATTTAAAGTGTAACTTCTATTAATAACTGCAGAAAGAAAAGGCTTCCCCCTGTATTACAGGATTCTAAAGGGCATCTGGGTGATACTGGTTTAGGAAGGTGAAGATGTCTTTCTACCATCCTGCACTCAAAACTCAGGGCAACTACTCGCTGGCCTTGTTTCAGGGACATGGTGGTTGCCTTTTCTATTTGACTGCTCTCTTACAAAACAGGAGGGGTGTTTCTTTTGAAGATGTTTGCTTTATTCATCAAAACTCTTTAGCCCTTATCAACCCTTGCTTGTCATATGAATCCTGCAAAACGACCCTGAGCTCAGAGCTCCAAACTAACAGCTCTCACTGGAGGTCTTCCAATGCTGTCTCACGGCATTTGAAATTTTGGCAGTGACCTAGAGTCAATAGTGGCTTACGAAGTGTTCACCTTGGTTACCTCTGGTGAAATGGTGTAACGATTGCTATATTCTTGGTAAATCAAACAGCCTTTAAATCTAAAGTCACTTAAGGATAATGGCAAGGCTGATGGGTAAGAATGCAGAAAACTGAAGCCTTGTTCAAATATAGCATAGTTAAAATATGCACACACACACACACACACAATTTAAGTAATGCTTTGCATTCATACAAAATAAGAGCAGAGAAAAAGCATTTTCAAATAATAAAAAATCTCCAACTCTAGTTGGCAAACTAAAAATGAAACAGGCCAAAGGAATTTGAGAAGAAACATGAGAATAAAAACAAAGGCTCAGTAGCCTCTTTTGCACTTACAGATGTATTTTTAATACCACCTCGATGTATATTAATAAATGCCACTGTAACATGTATTAATAATTCCCCCATAAAATATGCCTGCTACAAAGCATCCCATTAATACACTCTGTTGGGCCAGTGGCTAGGTGCCTACTTGCTAGGTGAGGGCCTCACTCACTCCTGTACCCAAACCTCAGATGGAAAAACCACAAATTTCTAAGTGTTGTGAGCACTGAGAGACCTTCCTGAATGGTCAAAATTGTGAATGCCAAATCCATGATTATGGGACAAATACTTAGGGAAAAAAGAGTGATGACTCAGAGATTAAATGCATCCTGGCCTCTATTCTGATTGATGGATCCTTCAAACACGTTCTTATGCTCAAAATTTATCCATAAAATGTACAAGTTGGATGGACAAGATCCTATTACAGTCCCTCAATATTTCTAAGCCACACTAATAAATGTTGAAAAACTTAGTGAATCCACACGAAAATAATTTGATAATTTTGTAGGAATTTAAGAGAAAATTTCTGGCCAGAATATGTTAACTTGTATCAGATGCTAAGGAGATTGCGAATGGATTTCCTACACGTACGTGCAGACGTGCACACTTGCACACACACACACAGACACACACACACACACACACACGATAAAGAAGAAAGAAAAGAAGAAAAAGAGTGAAAGAAGAAGACAGTGAAAGGAACAGATGGGGAAGGTAGGCTGGCGTCATTACCTGCAGGTGATACTGCCACAGTGCCAGACATCATGGGGCCTATACTACAGGGCGTGATCACTGTTCAGTCAGCAAAAGTTGTCTACAGAATTCCAGCAAGGTATATGTGACCAGTGGATTTCTCTGAAAGATAAAATAGATAAAGGGAAGTGCAAATAAATTTAGAATTTAAGGAAGTCCTTGATAAGTTTCAAAAAAAATTAAATCATCATGAAATTGTTACAGAAATAATCCTGCCTGAACATAAATAAGGAACTTGCTTTGAGTAAGTAATCAATACAGGACCACA
This sequence comes from Avahi laniger, assembly GCA_963575035.1. Taxonomy (NCBI): domain Eukaryota; kingdom Metazoa; phylum Chordata; class Mammalia; order Primates; family Indriidae; genus Avahi; species Avahi laniger. Next base: position 5,995 of record CAUYSK010001453.1, on the reverse strand, counting down.
AATAGCTAAGTGCCCTCACTAACTATAGGCCTTATGAAGAAATACAACTTCTAGGCCGGGCGCGGTGGCTCATGCCTGTAATCCTAGCACTCTGGGAGACCGAGGCGGGTGGATCCCTCAAGGTCAGTCAGAAGTTCGAGACCAGCCTGAGCAAGAGCGAGACCCCGTCTCTACTAAAAAGTAGAAATGATCTGGAAAACTAAAAATATATATATAGAAAGAAAAATTATCCGGCATGGTGGCACATGTCTGTAGTCCCAACTACTCGGGAGGCTGAGGCAGCAGGATTGCTTGAGCCCAGGAGTATGAGGTTGCCGTGAGCTAGGCTGACACCATGGCACTCACTCTAGCCCGGGTAACAAAGCGAGACTCTGTCTCAAAAAAAAAAAAAAAAAAAGGAAAGAAAAACTGGACAGATGCCTAGTGTCTCTTAATATCTTCCAGCAGTCTAGAATTCCCCTCCTCTAATCCACTGAAAAAGGACTGATCTCTCAAAATTTATACTAAACTGTCACTTCCTTTCAGTAGTTTTAATTAACATACATCACCTTGCTTTGTCTTGCTTTGTCTCCCTGACTAGAGTACAGTGGCGTGATAACTCACAGCAACCTCAAACTCCTGGGCTCAAGGGATCCTCCTGTCTCAGCCTCCTGAGTAGCTGGGACTATAGGCACGTGCCACCATGCCCAGCTAATTTTTCTATTTTTTGTAGAGACTAGGTCTTGCTCTTGCTCAGGCTGGTCTTGAACTCCTGACCTCGAGCAATCCTCCCACTTCAGCCTCCCGAAATGCTAGGATTACAGGTGTGAGCCACCATGCCCGGCCAATATTACACACACATTTGTTTTCATAGGACATGAAAGATTCTCCCATTTATATTTATCACACAGTTTTATAGCTACTTAGTCCACTATTCCCACTCCCATTTCTACCCATGACCAACGCAGATACCCCTGAATTTATTTTCTCCCTGGTTGTGTCAAATGCAACCATGTCTCTAGGATAAGACACTGGAGGGAAAGGAAGGTGGCCCTAAGGCTCATGTCCTCATGCTCTTTTCAAAAGGGTGATTTCTATCAACACAATGAAAAATTGACAATTGGGTTATTAATGAGGTTTATTTACATTTCATTAGACGTATTAAAAAGAATTATCCAGTTATATATCTTAACTACGTTCACTGACAACATTCAAATCTTGGTATTACATCTACATTCCTTGCCAAGCATGTTCCTGACTCAGTGTTTTTGCACTGGCTTCTCCTAAATATGTACACCACTTGTTCCCTTGCTTCATTTGGGTCTTGCCTCAAATATCATCTCCTCAGAGGCCTTTCCTGACCACATGTTTTTCTTCGTAGTATTTATCACAACATGACTTATAGCATATATTTATTTGCTTGTAAGTTTATCGGCTCTCTTCTTCACAAAATATAAGTTATACAAGGATAGAAGTTTGTCTGCCTAGTTCACCATTATTTAGTTAGAATTAGAAAACACTAAATTCTTGTTTAATGAATAAACTTATTCGCCACAGACTTAATGACTCTTGTTATGGTTTCAATGCACATGTCATTAGCACAAATGCCCCTCGTCCATGGCCATCTCTCAAGTCAGATTTTTTTTTTTTTAATATTTTATTTGATGGTTTCTCACTCTTGGTCAGGCTGGTCTCGAACTCCTGACCTCAAGCGATCCTCTCGCCTCAGCCTCCCAGAGTGCTTATGATTACAGGCATGAGCCACTGCGCCCAGCCTCTCAAGTCAGATTTTGAATACACATAAAATAGAAGTAATAATTTTATGTATAAGAGCCAAAAATAGATTGAGAGATGCACGATATCACTGCTCACATATTTTTCAAATATTTCCCATTATCTATGGAACTTTATTTCAAACTCCCTTGCTTAGCATGGAAGGTCCTTCAGAATCTAACCCTGACTTTCCTTTTACTCTTATTTCCTACTGTTTCCCTGTACTCTGGGCTTCTGCACTGCAACAATTCCAAGGAACACCATTCATACAGAATGTAACACAGCATGCAGTCCTGCTTACACTGCAGTTAAACTGATCTAGTCTCTATTCATACCAAATGTTCTCCTACTTACACCTACAAAAAGTCTATCCATTATTCAAAATCTAGCTCCAATGCTTTCTTCATAAAACTTTCCTTGAACATCCCACAAGACATTATTTCCTCAGTCTGTGGGGACCATATAGCAGCTGGTAACACACCTTAAATTTCTGCCTTATAATAAATCATTAGTACCTTTTAATCTGTTTTAGCATATGATAAATTCCCAAAGAGCATGGACACTGTTTTATGTATCTTTGTATTCTTCATAGTATCTTGCATATAGGTATCCAATAAAATTCTACAGACACTTTGAATCACTGCTTTGCATTTCATTATATATAGTCTTCACTGTTTTATATGTATTTTATGTTTCCTCTCAAAGGATAAGAGTTTTCACTGAGAATAGTAGTGTGCTTCATATTTCAGTTTAAAGTTCAGGGAGAAGATGACCTCTGGCATGCAGGTGAGCCAACAAGTGGGTGGGTATGTGAGTGTGAGAGTGAGAGAGAGAGAGAGAGAGAGAGAGAGAAAACACTAGTTATTAGTGAGAAGACCCAGCTGGAAAGACCTCAAAGAATTTGAACTATCAAAGGTATCTGAGCAGGAAAGTGATATGGTGAGAACTGTTTTGGTCTAGAGCTCCGATCAGAGCTAAGAGATAAAAATAGTGAAATCATGGGAGTTAAGACTGTCCCAAGAAAAAAGTATAAAGATAGAAAAGGGCTGAAGATTAAACCTGAGAAATAATTGCATTGGGGGAAAGGAAGGGAAGTCAATGAAAAACAAGTGATTTGAGAGATAGTAGGCCAAAGAGAGTACAGTGTCATAAAAACCAAAAAAGCAGCAGAGGAAGTGAGCAACAATACCAGAAAAGAGGATGAAAGTTATCAGAGAAGAATCTCATTTAGCAATCGGGAGATTGCTAGTGCTCTTGAGACTGACAGCTTCAACATAATTGAGTGGGGTTGGAGGGTAAGCCATACCACAGTAAATTGAGAAAATGGTAGAGAATTATAAAGGCAGCAAGTAGGGGCTGCTTTTCCAAGAACTGTGACAGTGAATGATGAAAGAAAAGGGCAAAAGTTTGAGGCAGAAGCAGAGTACATGTTAAGTTTATATGAGAAGACACATGAGCTTTTTTACAGGCACAGAAGTGAGAAAAAAGGAAACTGAAAAAAAAAAAATAAGAAGGGAAATTCCGCCAAGTCCTGGGGGGAAGACAAGGACTAAACAAGAACAGGTGAAAGGAGGCAATTTAGGAGGCAGCATGGAAAAGAGAAGAATGCAGGAGAAATAAGAAACATTTGTGGTATTGACCAAGGAAGTTAAGGGCACTTCAAATAGCTGGGTAAAGTAATGTGATAAGAATTAAGAGAGGTGAGGCTCAACAAAAAAAAAAAAAAAAAAGGGTTTGAACAATTGCTGTTTGGAGTAGGATAAATCTCAAATGAAGAAAATGAGCACTGAGGGCCCAGATGGTAACTGCAAAAGAAAAGAAACAAGTAGAATTATATGCTAGAATCTAAAACAGAAGATGAAATTCTACTATCAGCTGGGTGCAGTGGCTCATGCCTGTAACTCCTAGCACTTTGGAAGGCCAAGGCAGGAGGATCACTTGAGGCCAGGAGTCCAGACCAGCTGGGGCAAGAGCGAGACCCTGTCTCTACAAAAAACTTAAAACTTAGCTGGGCATGGTGACACATGCCTGTAGTCCGAGCTACTCAGGAGGCTCAGGCAGAAGGATCACTTGAGCCCAGGAGTTTGAGGTTGCAGTGACGCAGGATGCTGCTACTGCATTCCAGCCTGGATGACAGATTGAGACCCTCCCCTCCCCGCACCAAACAACCAAATTCCAATATAATAAAAAAGTTGGTGGTTTCTATTGCATTGACTTCTGACTTACAAGGTTCATATCAAGAAAATTTTGAATCTTTCAAAACATTAGTGGAGAAGCACTGGTTGGATGGGTCGTAGTGGGAGCCCAAGGCCAAGTTTGATTTTAAAAGAATTTTTTTAAAAATTAAAAAACAAACAAAAAAAAACATTAGCTATCCCTCTGAACTCTATGTCATTCACAGGTTCAATAAACAACTTTATCGAAGTTATTGGTAAACAAGGTAAGATCATACACTTTTCAGCAGGACACTAAAGGCCTCCCTTTAGGGTTGATGCTGATTTATCATTCATCATTTTTCAGGTACAGTTGTTTAACTGATAATGAATCAAATTAACTGTATTCTCATCTAGCCCACCTTTCACCATTCTAACCAAAGGACATGATAATTTTTTCAAATACGCTCTGATGAAATCTAATTGCACAATGTCAAAGACATTTCCCTAATGAACCAGTCTATTAATCCTGTCAAAAAAGGAAATGAGGCTAATTTGGCCACTCCTCAGTCAGCCCTATCTCTGTTCAAGGTACCACCAGCCTTGAATTTAAATAATTCTACAAATTACATTATAGATCTACCCTGCAAGGGTCTCACCACATTTCTCCCAAAAGGCAAACTTCAGTCTTCCCACTCTATGATTAGCTACGTTTTAATGTATGAATACAGTCGCCCCCCCCTTATCCTTGGTCTCATTTTCTGCAGTTCAGTTACCTGCAGTCACTCACCATCCAAAAATATTACAGGGAAAATTCCAGAAATAATTCAAAAGTCTTAAACTGCAGCCGTTTCAAGTACTGTGATAAAATCTCCTGCTGTCCTCCTTTGTCCAGCCTATCCATACTATATACATAACTGCCCATTAGTCACTTAGTAGACCTCTCTGTTTTCAGATCAGAAAAAAATAGTATATGTAGGGTTTGGTACTATCCACGGTTTAATGTATCCACAAGAGTCTTGAAACATATCCTCCCCCATCCCATGATAGTGGGTCTACTATACATGGCAATTACCCATTGCCTCCAATGAGAGGAGGAAAATAAGGTTTTTCTAGCCAACTTGAATACATAAAATTTTGGTGATACACAGATAAAAGAATCAAATGTTTATTTATAATGCCCACTATATTAATTATATATATTTAAAATCACATACTATCTGAAATAACATTTAGAAATTCTGCTTTTTCCTACAGTCAACATTTCATAAAACAATTATATTGAATTGTCCAGTGTATCTTTGGCATCTGTCTTCATGTTCATTAGACTGACTGAGTCACTTACTAGTTTTTTTAAGGCATTATCACCTTCCTTTTATTTATAAAAGTTGTTTTAGTTAGAGTACTTTTTTATTTCTTGTAATATCTTAACCTAAACCCTACATGCCCATTTTTAAGATATTCAGGCAGTTTTTTCATTCTATAGGTGTGTGCTGTAGATACAGATTCATAATCTCTACAAAGTACTTAATATTGACCAAAGTAGCTTCAGATTTTATCTCCTCCAAACAATCCTTTGTGAGGGTTTGTGTGGAGTAGAATAGTGACTTGCTCTTTTCTGAGAGAGAATTTTTTTGGGGGAAAAAGTTGCCTCATATCCAGGTAATCAGCAAGTCAAAATTTCACAAAGAATCAGGAACCCAATTAATTCTTACACATATTTCAATTAATAACATATCGCTTATGCTAACACACATGGATACATTAACGGGGATCTTAAGAAGTTAAATTTTCTTTCTGAACCAATGCATTAGAACTTTGCTATACTGTTATAAAAGAGAAAGCAGAGTGAGATGGGTTAATCAATGCCCATGAATTAGTTTTCTTAAATTAACAGTAGTAGTCTAGTTATCTATTGTATTGTGTACCAATCAAATGCCAGGCATTAATTTAACCATTTCTGATACATTAATTTATTTAATCTAGGCCGGGCGCGGTGGCTCACGCCTGTAATCCTAGCACTCTGGGAGGCCGAGGCGGGCGGATTGTTTGAGCTCAGGAGTTCAAGACCAGCCTGAGCAAGAGCGAGA
>CAUYSK010001447.1:0-13986 GCA_963575035.1 Avahi laniger | reverse complement strand
TACTGAGGGGGCTGGTCAGAAGGTGCCCAGAGGCCACCAGCTGTGAGAGGTGGGGTCGCCAGAGCCAGCTGTGGGTTACTTCCACATGAGAAGGACCCACGGAGCAAACCCCCACCTGTCCGTCCCACTTAGAGGCAGGCCCGGGAGGCTGCGAGCCCTTGTTACCTGAGCCACCCTGAGCTGTCCGTTCCCCTGGTGCACCAGGCCCAGGATGGCGTCCACTGCCCTGGGCATGTCAAAGTCATCTGCCAGCGCGGCCTGCACGGTCCCCTTGGTGCTGGAGAGTCTGAGGAGAGATGGGAACAGTCACTAAAACCAAAGGGAAGCTCAACTAGGCACCTGAGTCAGCCCTTCAGAAGCACAGCATCCCTGGGAGCGGGGCTGGGGGTTTAACTGGGTCACGTTCGTGCACAGTGACAAGCTAGTTCCAGAGCAACAGGATCTTAACTGGATAATGTCATCTCCACACAGCCATGTCATCCAAACCAGACTTTGTCTAGAGTGGAGGTAACCTGGAAAGCCTGTATCTAAATACCCAAGATACTCATGGGCATTTTCCTAATGGTTTTGGAAACCCACAGTGAGAAACTGAGCAGAGCTGACACAAAGTAAAGCCGTCACCTTCACGTGACCGGGCTGTGTGAGGTGTCAAGGCAAGCTTTGGGCAGGCGGCCAGGAGAGGTGGGCACTGGCTGTCTCTGCCTGCCCCACAGGCCGTGTGAGGAAGCCCCGAGACAGGACCCAGGCGGGGGAATCGCAGGGGCTTGCACAGGCTCCGGGCCCGTGTCTCGTGGCGGGAAGTGTGCCCAAAGCTGCCAGGTGGCCTCGTCGGGCTAGGACCTCTGCCTCCTCTGGGAACTTGCCTCATTTCTGCGCTACCAAGAACACAGAGGCTGACAGGAGGGTAGCACCCCTGGGCTCCTGCCTCTCAGGGGCCCTCTCTGAGCATGGGAACAGTGCCTGTGTCACCTCCCACAGTGGCCTCTGCTTTCTCTCCTTCACCTTCAGACGTCCTTCAAAGAGCAGTATCAGTGACGGCCCCGTGTCCACACTTCTACCTCACCAACCCCGCTGGGGCACTCCTGCGGGAGACCATCTGTCCCGTGGGTCCCCTCCCTCTCTCCAGGCACACTGGCCTCCCCCATACGCCTGCTCGGGCTTTGCTGACCCCTAAGGCCTCATTTCTGGCCCTGCTGAAACAGCCACTTCTAGCTGTCACTGTCACGGGTGCTCTGCCCACTTCCCCCAATTCTCTCCCTGGGGTCACGTGGAAGGATCGGCTTCTGGGTGCCCTCCAGGCCAGTGGGGCCTGTGGCCAGTTCTGGCCGTGTGAGCAGTGGTGACCGGCACCTCCACTACTGAGACAAGGCCCCTGTGCTCCCTCCCCTCAGCGCTGCACCGTCGAGGGGGAAACTGCAGCTTCTGGTCAGCCCGGGCCCGAGTGACCACGTGTAGAGGCCTCTGGTGACCCGTGAGGAAGAAGCCCTCGTTGTTTTGCACCACTGAGACTCAGGCCTGATGTCACACAGCACAGCTAGGCCTCTCCAGACCCACCGGCAGGGTCACCTCCCCCTACACGCCTCGGTCTTTCTTCCTGTGTTGGTGCCACCCACAGTTCTTCGCCTCCCTCTGACGGTGGCCGAGCTGCTGGCCTGTCCCCAGCCCAGCTCTGGGTGGTCCTAGGCCCATGGTTAGAATGACTCAGCTCCAGCTGTCTTCTGGGGGTACCCCTCCCAGACAGACTCCAGATGAGCCCAAGGTTCCTCATCCTTCCTGGGGATCCCAAGGGACACACATCCCAGCACAGCCACCAGCAAGCGTCTGGCAGTCGTCTGAGCAGCTGGCCGCACTTCTTCCCCTCGCTGGGGGAGAGTGGAGGAGCGTCCCACTGTCCATCAGGAAGCTCTGCCTGACGTTAGCCCTGAAACCTCCTGATGTGACACATAATGACAAACGTTTACCCTGTAACCAGGTGACAGACTGGAACTTTCATGGAATACATCCCCGTTTGGTGCTGGGGTCCCCCTCTTCCTTCCTACTGCCTGTCTGCACTAGAGTCACCCCATCTCCTCAGCCCCTTGTCGCCACCCGGAGTCTACGTGGCTCAGCCCAGGCACCCCGATAAGGACACGAGCACATGCTCCTCCCTCAGGCGACGGCAGGTCACTATTAGCCGAGGGCCGGCAGGGCGGGCTGTGCGCCTGTCTTACAGGGGACTCATTTGCCAATTCCTGGTGTAGGTTTGGCTTTAGTCGCCAAGACCTGCTGTATCCCCCGACCCCACTGTGCCCGCGACCCTGCCATGACACGCCCATTTCTCTGAAGGTCCAGTGTGTCCACTTGGCTGCGAGTCTCCCTCCAACTGTGAAGTCCAGTGATAAAAGCCTCCATTTCCCAAACACTGTAAATGCCCAGCTGCTCTGCCCAGCCTGGCGAGCCCGTCCGGGATGCACACTATTACAGCCTTCGTGCCCACCCACAGGCGGGCTTCTCCTCCACTCTCACCCAGCGGGACCTCGGACTTGCCCGGGGCCACAAGGCCAGTGAGGGAGGAGCCCTGGGACCGGCACCTGCTCCCTCACGAGTGCCCTGTCTCCGGGCCCTCCCGTCCCTACAGCAGCCCGTGTGGGCCCTGGATGTGCCTCTTACCTCTCCCACAGCTGGTCCTCCTGGATGGAGCCGCAGGCCAGCTGCCCTTTCATGTAGGCGCGCGCGTCATCAAGGAAGGAGCACAGCCCCAGGAGCAGGTGCTGGGCTTGGAGCACGGCGCCGTCGCTGTAGTCGATGGCTGAGGAGGAAGAGACAGCGTCTGGGGTGGTGCCTGCCATGCCCACACCACCGGCATCAGCAGCATTCCGGGACGGGGATGCTGCCTTCCGGGAATCGAGACTCCCCGCACCTGCCCGACGCAGACCATGGGGTGGTCCCAGCTCAAGTGTCACGCGCCCCGGAAGAACAAGGTGAACCAAGGAAAAACATCCCGATTCGTCTGGCTGAGGGGACGCATTCCCACTGACAGAGGCATAGACAGAGAGGACACAGAGCTCACCAGTCCGAAGTGGGGGGGAGTGGTCAAAACTCGGGGCTGCGGAATGAGTGTTTCTCATGACCCAGAACGAGGAACCAGTGTGTTCTGGCTTTTTATCATTTCTAATCTACTGCACTTTAATAGCTAAGACACAGTAAAGATGAACTATTTCACAACGATCACACACACCTGAATACCAGCACTGTCAACTTGTCATAAATTTCTAAAACCTGGCTCTAATCTCTGTGCCTACTTTGTGTCAGACGGGACAAATGTCCCCACCAGGCTGGATAAACAGACCCTGCTGAGGAGCTCTGCAGCAAATGACACTTCGAAAGCCTATCTGGACATGCTCTTCCCTTTCCTAGCAACACAGCCAGACAGAAACAATGGATTTCCCCAGTAAATTTACCTCTCTGCATCTTCCTCACATAGCCTTGGCCAAACTGTGTTCATTGGAGACATAAACACAAGCTATATGCACGGTGCACAAGACAGACAGCGAGGAGACTGGTGCCGCCCTCTGTCTCAGGACGACCAGGTGCTCAGGCCGAGTCTAGCGCAGAGCTGGAGGCGGCTCCTGCCCCACCCCCAACCCCTGGAGCGTAAGTCCCCTGGCCCAGCGCACTGCAGTTCCACTTTGCGGGGAAAGACTTGGGTCATCCGCAGTGTGCAGAACCTGGATGAGCAGCAGAAAGCCCATGCCACGCTGTGTGCACATCAGAGCTGGAATAAAGACACGGGCAAAAGGACGACGTGTGCATCCTAGGATGGCGGGGTTTTGAGTGAAAGGTGCACATCCGGGGAGCCCAGGATTGCTGTCGCTGCACCTGCCGGCCTCACGGCTCCTCTGTGCTCCACAGGACACGGGACGTGCTTCTTCGCACCCGTGCCAAGCTCACCTGCTGTTGTTAGTGGGGTGTGGGAATGGCTCTCGGCCTTCCGCCTGCGCCCTATGCCCGCTTCCTGGCAGCATAGCCATGTGGGACTGGCCACGTGGGAGAACTTCCAGACTGAATACTGATGTGGCACCTGCGTCATCTGTCCCACAGAGCCTGGACAGGACCTTGCACTCAGAACACACTGTTTTTTTTTTTCAACTGACACTAAGTTTATTTACTAAAAACTATTGTCTTTCTGTGTATGACAGCTTTCATGAAACACAGATCTTCCATCAACCTGTGGGTTTCTCTCACTGCCTCTGACAACAAATATTACAAAGGAAAATGGAAATCATGGGGGTTTATTCCCGTGATTGCAAAAGGAGATGCAACCACTGCAGAAGTTTACAAGAACCTGGAGAAACAAGTTTGCTATTCAACACTAAATCAACCTACAACACTGTATTGCATCAGTCCCTCCACTCCTCTCGACGAGCATCCGATCGACTAAGAAACGGTAACCAGTCAGCACGTACGTGAAGGGAGCTGCCGTGCAGGCTGCGGTGCTCAGCGCGAGAGGGGGAGTAAGAGGCACGATCCAGGCTCCAAAGCCGGCTCAGCCGGGAGGTCATGACTTGCTCACCCTAAGTGTCCCAGCAAGACCGGCAGGAAACGCCAAATGGCAAATGACTAAGCGCTGAAGTAATTCAGGGAACAGAAATTGTGTGTGTCTCAATGTGTGCACAACTACGAGTGCGTCAACTACAAGTGCATCTGTGTGCACACATCTGCATGTTAATTGTGAGTGTGTGGCATCTGCATGTCAGCATGTATGTGCGCGCATCTGCTTATTGTGTGTGGTATGTGCATGTCACTGGGAGCATATTTGTGTGTGTGCATCTGTGCGTTAGTTGTGTGACCCTGCAGGTAGCCAAAGCGTGCAGACATCTGGGCGCCTTAGCTGGAGCCGGGGAGCTTGTGCTTGGCCAGTGGCCGGGTGAGACTGCACAGGAAGGGGAGAGGGGCCTCCTGGGAAAGGAGCCCAAGGAACCCAAACAGCCAAGAGCTCCGTGCACGCCATTCGGTATGCTGTTGGGTGAGCTGTCGCCCCACGGGTGAGCTGAGACTCAATTGTGTTCCGCATGCCCCCACCCCATCTCTTCATGCACTACGGGATGTGACCAGGGTGAGTGAGGGAGGTGCAGAGGAGGGACGAGAGGGGCACGGAGGGAGGCGGTCTGACAGCAGCACAGGACATGGACACAGGCACCAGTGGAGCACGAGGAGGCCAGAGAGACAGAACTCAGACGCTGCTGACCACAGTGGGGCACACGGCCCCAGCCAGGACAGGAGGTTCGACAGGCGCTGTGGGGACGGGGGGCCCAGAGGAAACCGCCACACTTGGCGTGAGTGCAGAGGGCAGTGCCGTGGGGCAGCCTGGCAGGAAGGGGGGTGGCACTGTACGGGAGCCCCGTGGGGCACTCGGACTGCCTAGCCTGGCTGCTGATGCCGCCACCCAATTCAAGGACTGACTAGTACTATAGCTCCACTGATTCCTCATGATCAACTCAGTTTTCACACTTTGGTAGGAGTGAGAGGAAGCCGGCCGCCTGCATTATAAAGGGAACCCCGTGCAGCCCCCATCGACAGAGGGGCCACCTCAGTTCCCTTCAGCCCTGGCCACCGCCTTCCTAGTGCAGGTGTGCAGCTGGACAGCACCTAAGGGCCCAGGCTGTGCATGCCTCCCCCGTGCCCCTCACTGCCCAGCCCGTCCCGAGAGGACACGGGCCCTGCTCCTCCAACACAGCTAGCCAGACCCTGGAAGCCTTATTGCCAGTCAGGTGGTCTAGTCAGACAGGGCTGTGCCTGCTGTCCCCTAACTTGCTGGCCCTCAGGGACATGATGGTTTCCCAGGAGTCCAGCCCAGGGCAGCAGGCAGCACTGCAGCGACCAGCATCACTCCTCCAGGGCCCTGTCCCCTGCAAACCACAGGAGCAGGTGGTGCCCCTGGGTGGACAGGTGGGGTGGCCCCACACCCAGGGCTCCTGTGTTTCAGGCACCACGTGAGGTTGACCGGTGTCATCCTCACAGTTCACAACGCAGACGCCAAGATGCTGCAGGGCCAACGGCTTGTCATACCCCACAGGGAGAGAGTGCTGGACAGGACAGCTTGACGCGGGAACCACGTCCTCTAGGAGACGAGCTCCAGACCTCCTGGCTGAGCCGGGTCTGACAACGCACCCTCTGGGCTCACCGCAGAACCCACGCTCACGGGGTCGCATTTACTCTGTGGCCCGTATCTTGCTAAACTCCGCTGGAATGATTCATTTCCAGGCTGTAAATGGGTGAACGCTGTGGTCGTCAGACCCAGAGGGCGACGCCGTCTGGCTCACCTGACCTGTAGCTGCTGCGCATGCAGAAGAGCCGGAAGACGTCGGGGGAAAAGGTCTTCAGAAAGTCCTAATAAAGGGAGAAATAAGCTCGGTTATAATGCCTTTTTCCTACATTTTGTATCACTCAGAGATTACATTATTTACTACAATTATGTGAGCTAATCTGTACATATCAAGAAATCAGGAATTTTAAGGAAAAGGCTTATTTTGTCTCCAAATTCTCACAGTTACCACTCTTTCTCCTGGCAATTTCCCCACTGAATTGTCTATGTTCAAGCTCAGCATTGAGGGGAAACAGCAAGAGGAGAAAGCCTGAAACTCCTGCTCTGAGCAGGCCCAAAGAGAAACCTGTTCTGTTGTCAGCCTTGGGGACTTTCATGACGGCACAGACGGAAGACAGGGACACAGCCAGGTGCTCCCAGGTGGCCAGCCCACCACTCGGACCGTGCCTGGTGCGGAGGGGACACGGGAGGAGGCAGGTTGGGGGAACCGTGCAGGAGAAAGCACGGATAGCCCAGCTGACCTCCGAGCCCAGTCACCCGGGACGAGATGCAAAGCCCTGCTCGCCCCACGTGGCGGCACAGCTCTCGCGAGCACTGAGGTCAACGTACACACTAAGTTGTCTCCTACCTCTGATTAAACATTAGGAAAACTGAGAACCCAACCGGTACCGTCCTATGGGTAATTTATAAAACGTCTGTTCAAAAAGAATGGAAATTTCTACATTCGGGAGCACAACACAGAAAAACTCCAGAGAGCGCTTCAGAGATGCCCGCTGAACCCACACAACACGCAACAAAACCTGCCCGCAGCCAGTGCCAGTCCTGGCGGTTACTTTAAGAAGAGACTCGGTGAGGGGAGGAGAAAAGGGCTCCCCTCACTATGGGCTCCAAAAGCGGCCCCAGGAAAGAAAGCGAGAGCCCCATTTCACCCCCTGCCCTGGATGGATGTACTGGGAGGACTGGGCCACGAGAGGCAGGTCACCTCCACGGGCAGCCAGACGAGAGCCTTCTCTCCAGCCAACACCTCAAAAGGCAGCCACGGCTGGCTGCCTGTCCCCAGGGCCTCTCCTCTGCTCGGGAAGCTGCCGAGGTCCTCACAGGAGAGAGCAGCGACCCCGTCCCTTGGACAAGCCTGGCTGCTCTCATCCCTGGGCTGATGTGTGGTGACATGAGCACACAGCACCAGGCTGCCACTAAGCCGTGGTCTGTACCCCTCCCTGGGGCTCAGACACCCCTCGTCCTCACCAGGCCTGCCCCATAGCAGGTGACGGGCCGCTGGCAGAAGACACATCCAAGGAGGGCGAGCAGGAAGCAGTCTGGCGGCGGAGGCCCGAGGCTGGTTCAAAATACCGCATTAGGACACACGGGCTCTATAGTTATAAAATGCTGCTCTGCGGCCGTACCGCTCAACAGCCCTACTGAGAGCAAAGCGAACAAAGCTGAAGAGCGTCCTGTCCCATCCCAGGGCTGCAGCGGGGCCTCCCCTCTCCTGCCCCGGAGGACAGTGCTGGCACTGCTGAATAGGGACAGAAGGGAGACTGCTGACCTGCTCCAGAGGATGGAGGGGCCTGGGCTGCGTCCCACCGGGTGGGCACTCCTCCTCCGGCCCTCATTCCACCCCCTTGTCTGCCTGTGCCTGTCGCAGTGTGTTTGGGGAGCTCATTCCTTGCTCAGGGGTGGCATTAATTAGGAAGCTGCTGGGCCAATCCCCTAATCCAGGTTCTCAACTTGGGTCCATGGAGGGGCCCAAGGAGACTTCCGGAGGGGAGCGGGGAGAGGAGGTGTATGAATTTGGATGGTTAGTTACACTCTTATACCCACTAACCTCTCACTGAAACGTGGCATTCCCTTCGATGATCAGCTGTGACCAACAAACCACAGGATGACCACAGCCTGGTGCTCTGTCCCCACAACAGTCAGAGATGTGTTCAAATTGCAGGCACCGCCTACGCCTGCTAATTACTCAGCCAGACCTGCAGCTGGTCGTGTTCAATGCGGAAGAACACACATTCCTCTATCTCAATGCTATCAGTGTCCTCTGTAATCCTGTGTATTTCCATTTTATGTGTTTAAAAACATTAGATTACAAGGGAGGTCCACACACTTCACCAGGATGCCAAAGGGGTCCAGGGAAGCGGGTCAGTGTGTGTGTGTGAACCCCTGTCCAATCTGACCTTACTCAGTAATAACGTTGAAATTTCAGTTTAAATCTGTGCATCTCCCGAGTGCTTCTTTCTGAACCGTGGAAAAAGGAATATCATTTCCCCTGAATTCCCTCACTCGTGCCAAGCGCTGCCGTTCTCGTTAACGCGCAGGCAGCCAGGCCCTGCTGCCTTCAATGCAAGGTGCTTCCTCCTCAAATCTCCACGCGCCGGTGGAGAACTGCGCGCCACTGTGGACGCAGGGCGGCGCCCCAAGTCAATACGCCAGACAGAACACCCAGGTGAGCAGCTGACATTGTTACATAAGGGTTTATCATTTATAAAATGCTCACGTGTGACAGACCGTAATTATTATTTGTCCTATTGTGCAGACAAAAAAACGAGGCTTACAGAACTGAAAACCAAACCACTGAACATCACAGGCTGCACTCAGCCTCCAATTCTGGTTTGTCTCCATGACTGAGTCCCTGTGTCTTGGTTTGCAGTATTTCCCCTCTGTGGTACTTGAGTACTGCCCAGTTTTAGCTGTTTTGAACAGAGCTTCTCCAAGGACACGAGCTGTGTCTTCTGGCTGCAACTGTCTTGCTATACCGGGTCTGGGAGGGGCTCTGGTCTGCTGGGTAAACAGGCAGCATAGCTGAGAACGGATTGTGCGTGGATGGCTCCACCTGGCACAAAGAGGCCCTTGCTACCCCCCTTCTTCGAACTTTCCCCCTAACTTTTGGATTATTTCCTTGTTATTCATTCTCCAAAGCATAGACCATAAACTGCTGTACAGCTCGTTACATGTTGCTTTACACTGCAGTTCATTTGGCTTTGCCCGGGGAAACAATGTATCAGCAGACCTATTCCCCAACTCCCCTGCCATGAGGTGAGTTGTCCTTTTAAACTGTTGTTTTGCTTTGTAAACACTGTTGCCAGATAGGGAATTGTTTTCCTCAGAAGCAGAAGCTCTCATCCCCGTCTGTGACCTGCTGCTGCCTACAGCTCCTCTCCCACTGCCTGGAGCTCGCCTGACCGTCCATCCAACAGAAACCAACACCGCGCATCCCTTCTCCAGGTGTTTGTGCTTCCTCTGAGTTAGGTACCAGTGCCTACTCTATTGACTTTCTGCTCATATTTGTTGCAATGCGTTACACAATTTTAAAACTTGATATTAGATATATTTTATCTCTGATGAAGTTCTCTAGTTTTTCTAAAAGAAATCTCTCTTCTTTTTAGAATTGGGGAAAAGGATTCTAGGTGGCTTTATTTTGAAGAGTTCTTATTAGTCTCACTGTGTGTTCAGAACTCTAACAGTTCTCTGAAACCCCAGCAACACTAAAGGGTGCTTATGTGCCCCACTGTGGGGGGACGGGGGACAGGGAAGGCACTGTCATGGAGTTATAGTAGCAGTTCAAATCTGGACTCTCATCTTTCTGTAGCGTTCAGTTTCTATGGACTGTTTCCTAATAATAATACACAAAGAAGGGGAAGCATAATGTCTTCATTTTATAATATTCTGGTACTGATGTGAAAAAGTCCCAAATATCGTGAGTGTTCACGGACATTAATTTTTTAACGTGTTCCTGCTCTAATATCACCAAGTTTCCATCCTACTCTGGTTCCACCCCACAACCTGGCCACAGCTACCTGAGCGGTGAAACGTGACGATGCTGGTGTAAGTTTGTGCTGGAAGTGTCTCGGAGGTAAGCGATCTCCTGCGCACTCTGGCCAGAGGCCCATTCCCCGGAGGGCACCAGGTGGTGATGACAGCAAGTGCTCTGAGCCACCGTGAGCTCACAGGTGATGGGTGCACATTCGCGGGGAGTCAGCAGAGTGGACAGGCTGGTGGTGGCTGCTCCCTCTGACACTGGGACCCACCCCCGGAGCACCAGGCAGGGCAGGTTCCAGGAGCCTCTCTCCTGGGCCCCAGCCTCATGTGCTTGGAGAGGTTCGGCAACTAGAGGTCAGGCTTTGAACCCTCACCTAAACCCAGGACGTTGAGATCTTTCCACACTGACTCACTCCGGCCTCCATTAAGTAGAAAGAATTAGGAGTTTTCATGCAGACTATTATGAAACCTTCAGTGCTCTCCAAAACAATGAGGACTAGTGGGAAAACCAGGAAATTGAATGTGGGCCAACAGCCTAACATCCCCAAAGAACTATGGGCCAAGGGTACTTGCAGTCTAGCCAAGAATGCAAAATAAAGCTAGCCAATAGATACACGAAGATGAATTCAACACAGCTAATAAACAAAGAAATGGAAATTTAAAATCTAGTTGCCATTCTTCACCTAATTAACAAGAAAAACATTAACCTGATTACACTTCTAATTTGATGCTGGAAGAGACCTGGCAAACAGACATTTTCACCTACTGCTGGTGGGAATGTAAGTGACACTTATTGCTCAGTTCTCAGAGGCTACATCCAAATCACCTTGAATGTGAGTATATCCACTGATGTACAGTCTACCTCAAGACATTTATCCTGATCTAATAATCAGGATACTAAGCACTAGATATTTAGCCGGAAGACATTCATCGCACCATTGTGGACTACAGAATACAGTCTCATATACAAGTCCAACAACAGGGAAATAAATCACTACCATGAGCCACGAAGTGGTCATTACAAATAGTGCAGACTTGGCAATATCTATGAAAACTTAAAATGCACATACCCTAGTAGAAAACCTGATATAATTTAAATGGCCATTAATAGGAGATTATTTAAATTAATCAAGGTACACCCACACAATGGACTACTTAGCTTGGAATGAAACTCCATATGATAGGAAATCAACTAATCCAAAAGATTCATTAAGTGAGTAAAGCAAGTACAAAACGATGCTACCATTGTGTGTAAAGAAAAAAGTCAGAAATACATTCATAGAGAAGAGAGAAATAAACACACACGCACACACACCCTTAACTCCTAAGGAGCTGGCAACAGGGAGACGTGGTCGGGCAGGAAATGTTCTTTCCACATTTTGTAACTTTGAATTTTTCTATCATGTACTTCTTTGTCTTATCTGCATTTTCCAAACTTTCCACAATAAAATACATTACCACTATAACTGGATTAAAACATTACTTGAATTATGGTGGTAATTCAAGGCAGTATACACACTATACCCTCTCATGATCAGAAAGCAGAGAAATAAGGAATTATATGCATACTGGCTTATTTTATTTTACACCCCTCCGGAAGGATAACCCAGAAACCAGTAAAACACAGCAGTTACTGACAAGGATGGGTGTAGTGGGGTGCAGGCCAGCCTTCTCCACACTTCTCTTTAGAGTGCTGACACTGAACCCTGCAAACGTTTTACATATTTGAAAAATAAAAGTAAATTGAAGAAGGGAAGAGATACTGTCAGATCAGAAACAAACTGAACAAATGAACCTCCCATGTGATGAAGGGGAAACAGAACCACCCAGAGAAATCACTACATTCTGACTGTAAGTACTGACCACACCGCCTCAGTGGGATACAGTCTAAGAAAAAGAAATACGAGTCCGGAACAGGCAAATCCATAGAAACAGAAAGCAGATGAGTGGTGTCAGGAGCTGGGAGGAACGGGGAAGGAGAAGTCACTGCCAATGGGTGTGGCGTTGCTCTCTGGGGCGATGACCATGTTCTCAGGAGCGATGGCTGCACAACTACAAGCATGCTACAAACCACTGAACAGTATGACCTAAAGGGGCATTATATGGTATGTGAATTATATTTCAATAAAGCCATAATTTTTAAAAGAAATCTTAAATGTTGCTCAATAGCTTTATGTTAATAGTAATACTGGTATTAACTTTTTAAACTAATCTTGCGTGTATTTTAAGATGAAGCAAAAAGTTAATATGCTGTTACACGAAAAGATTTTTAGTAAAAGAGAGGAAAAGAGCTTTAAAAAAGTCATGTGATATTAAATTTTATTTGGATATATCAAAATGAACTCACATAAAATATCTATTTTGTATGTTTATGTTTGTTTTCTTCCCCCAGCTCTGTCCCCTGAAAAGGCCTAGAAATAACGTCACTCCAGTAGCAATCGACATATTGAGTGCCGAAATCTTGGCTTCAGAATCCCATTGCCCCTCAACGGCAGTGAGGCTGCCTGGAGACGTGGTGGGTGTGGGTAGGAAAGCGAAAGGTGAGCAGAGGCAGGAAGACGGTGCACCAGAGACTAACAGAGCCACATCCATGGGATGTAACAGCCAGTTGGAAGAGCCCTCCCTGGCTAAATCCGGGATGATTTTAACACCAGAAAGATAATGACTGATTGACAGTACACTAAATAAATATAAAGCCTTACCTCTGTAGTGATACTGAGACAGAGACAAAACCCTTTGCTTTAAAGAATAATGCCAACTAATAAATGTCAAAAAAGTAACAGGATGAGACAACCACAACTTTGCCAACAACCGATGAAAATCCATGATGAAGGTGAAGTCTCTAAAACCACAGGGGGTGGGGTGGTTGTTGGGAACAAGCTATCACATGGCATGCCACCTCTCAGAGCCTCAGTATCACGAGAAGGACATAAAACTACAAGAGAGGATCTAGTGGTCATCCCTCAACCAAAGGTCAAACTTAACATCACGAGTCATAAGACAACATGACGTGGCCCCAGAGGAACATGGTGTAAGTCGACAGTATCACCTATGAGGTATTCCTGCTGAAAGTTTCCAGGCTGGTCTTGAACTCCAGGGCTCAAGTGATCCTCCCATCTCGGCCTCCCAAAGTGCTAGGATTACAGGCATGAGTCACCAAGCCCAGCCTGAAAGTATTTCTTAAATAACAGGACTTGAAAGTAGAAATGACTCCTCGATCCATGGGCTGCAGAATGATGTGTTGGCGGTCATGAAAACAGCATTAATCTCCTGGTACGTCTCCATCAGAGTTCTTGGGTGACCAGGTGCATTGTCAACGAGCAGAATATTTTGAAAGGAATCTTTTTTTCTGAGCAGGTCTCAACAGTAGCTTTAAAATATTTAGTAAACTATGTAAACAACAGATGTGCTGTCATCCAGGCTTTGTCGTTCCATTTATAGAACAACAGGCAGACAGATTTAGCGTAACTCTTAAGGGCCTTAATGTCGCTCCATAAATTACTATTACTATATTAGAGAAACGGTCTCAGAAGTTTTGCAGGGCTTTGTCCTGAAGGAATATGTGAATGTGTTAGTTTGCATATCAAAAGTTGCTCCACCTCAGGAGGGCATCTCAAAGGTCAGCAGCCGTTGCTTTCCAAGGTGACTCTGCAGCCTCAAACCCAAGGTTCCTGCCTGCTTTGAAGGACAAAGCAAGGTCTGCATGGATGAGAGTTGATCAAAGACTGTCTGCCCCTGAGACAGATACCTGCGGCTAAAAACAATTAGCCCAAGGGGTAGTTCCTGTTTGACTTCTGACTACCTGTCTCCATTTGCCATAACTAGATAAAGAAATATGGAGCCACTATATCTCTGTTTAACCTCTGTGTTAAGTGATAGCTTTATCTCAGAACTTAGAAGTTTGTCCTTGAAAGATTTTGTAACCA
>CAUYSK010001446.1:0-23457 GCA_963575035.1 Avahi laniger | reverse complement strand
ACAGCAACCTCACACTCCTGGGCTCAAGCAATCCTACTGCCTCAGCCTCCCAAGTAGCTGGGACTACAGGCATGCGCCACCATGCCCGGCTAATTTTTTCCATATATTTTTAGCTGTCCAATTAATTTCTTTCTATTTTTGATAGAGACGGGGTCTCGCTTTTTGCTCAGGCTGGTCTCGAACTCCTGAGCTCAAACAATCCGCCGGCCTCGGCCTCCCAGAGTGCTAGGATTACAGGCATGAGCCACCGCGCCCGGCCTTTCTTTTTCTCTTTTAATCCTCACCAAACCCCTACCTAAAATGTTTTTGTTATCTCTTGCTGCCTAACAAATTACTCCCCAAGTTAGCAGCTGAAATCAACCATACTTATTGTTCACAGTTTCTGTGGGTCGGAAACCTAGGTGCAAGTGAATGTCTGGTTCACATCATCTTACAAGGCCACAAGACAGGGCCACGCAGGCTGCAGTCTCATCACAGTTCTACTGGGGAAGGATCTGCTTCTGAACTCACTCACACGGTTGCTAGCAGGACTTAATTCCTTGCAGGATGTAGGATTGAAGGCCTCGGTTTTCTGCTGACCGTTGGCCGGAAGCCACCTTCAGTTCCTTGCCACATGGGCCTCCCCACCACGCAACCCACGGCATGGCAGAAGGAGCTTCCTCAGGAGGAGCCAGCAAAAAGCATCAGAGAGAGAAAAAGTGCAAGTAATGCAGAAGCCACAGTCTTCTATTAATGAAACCTACTCTTGAAAGTAGCCCATCACTTTTAACACCTTTTACTCGTTAAAGCAAGTCACTAGGTCCAACCTCATTGGAGGGGAGGCGTGCACAAGGGTGCGAACGTCAGGGGGCCTGGATCACCTGAAGCCATTTATGGAAGTTGCCCACCACACAAGCTTCCACCGCTGCCGAGGGGCAGACACGGCTATGCATAACATTACCAACATCTCTACGCTGCTACACAGCATCTTTTATCTGCCTGTGTGCATGACCTAAAACCTTCCATCTTGCCATATACTTTCTTTAAACAAGTCTATATTGGATGCCTCCAACGTACCAGGCACTTGTCCTGGGAGCCAAGAGACAGCATGAACCAAGTAAAAGAATTTCTGTTCTCTCAAACTTACATTCTCAAGGGAGGAAACAGACAACAAACAAACAAACCGAAAAATGAAAATAATAGCAGGTGACAAACAGGGTAAGAGAATAAAAAAAGATGATAAGGGAGGTGACGGTCAAAGAAGGGCTCTGAGTGGAGCCATGAAGGACGTGAGGGAGCAAGCCATGGGGAAATGTCGGGGAACACGGCCCCAAGCAGGGGTAACAGCAAATGCAAAGGCCCTGGGGTGGTGCAATGCCCGAATGCTCAGGGGACAGCAGGGAGGCACAAGGGGAGTGGACAAGAGGGAGAGAAGGTCCAAGAGGTTGGCAAGACCTTTCCAACCAGGGTAACCATTTTGGTGTTTTACTTTAAGTGGAAGCCATTGAGGGTGAAGAATTTCTTTTCAAGACCCAGTCATGCAGTGAGAGACCAAAGTATTTTGTGAGTTTCTTTCTGACCCTTACCATGGACCTGGCTTTGACAGTTGCTTTTTTATCTGTTTCAAAGGACTGGGAATTGACCAGCCGTCAGCTCATGGCGCACCCTTATGGCAGGGTTCACCACTGTGAACCTAGTCTCCCTGCTCCAAAGACTTTGCCCCTTTTCTCTTCTTGACCTCATTCGTGGGGTCAAATAATTGCCAACAAGAAAGGGAGGAGATATTTTTTCTTTTTCTAAGCAAGCCTCTAGTTTTCTCTGCACAAACACCGTCTAGTTTGACTAAGAACACACACACCAGCCAAAATGAAGTCCAAAGCCCAGTAAGAGGAGAACAAAGTTGAACCATCCAAAGCACCCATGTAAGCAGACACTTCCACGCCGTCTAGAATGCACACACAGAGAGTCCTTATATTTTAAAGAGGCAAAGTGTCCATATATCTGTTTCTAGAATTATGCTTCCTGCTTCATCCTCTCTTTTACGTTTGAAGTGAGTAAATCCACAACTCTGATGCTCTATGGGGTAAGCATAAAGCTGAGTCTCTCAGCCTTGGAGCTATTGACACTGAGAGGTGAATAATTCCCCGCTGTAGGAGCTGTCCTGTGCACCATAGGATGTTTGGCAGTATCCCTGTCCTCTACTCACTAGATGCCAGTAGAGTCTTCCCAGCTGTGACAGTTAAAAATGTCTCCAGACTTTTCTAATGTCTCTCAGAGGGCAAAATTGCGTCATTTGAGAACAATTTCCATAAAGGCTCAGGTGTGTGTCCTTGGGGAAGTTATTATATTAATCCTGTTTGGCTCTCATTTGTTTACTTAGAAAGTAGAGAAAATGTTATCCTACATGCCTAAGGATAGGCAGTTGGACAATATGATTCTTTGAGATCTCTGTCCAAGATCCCTGCTTTTGTCAATCTGTGATGATCAATGAAACAATTACACTATATTGAGAGCATCTTGTTAAACTTTGAGCTACCTGAGGGCAAGAATAGAATCGTATGTGGCTCTGTGTATCGGTGCCTAGCCCATTTTGCGACATAAAATTAGGTTCTTAATAAATACTGGTTTAATTATGATTAAATATTACCCTTGCTGTTCTTCTCATGGGTGGTGCTACTAGACATCTTGTACCCAGAACACAGTAGGTACTGAATAAATGCTAAACGGTGTTATTGAATGTGGTGAGGTCACCTTAAAATCAGGTCCTTTGTCGATTCAAAAATGTTCAAGTTAACCAACATTTACTGATCATTTACAATGATCCAAGCACTGGAGAGACCAACATGAATGGAAATGGTTCCTGCTTTTCAGAGAATCTGCTCCAGGGGTACCAGTAGTCAGCCCCACAGCTCAGGAGACTCCACTCCACAGTGAAAGATGTTATAGTCAGACAACAGAGGGTTCCAAGTTTCTGTGAATCTTTTCCTTGCATTGATTCCCAGGAAAAATTTACATCCAGAGAACCAAATCACATTAATATAAACAATTATATTACATATAAATGAAGTCATTCTGTTGGAACTCTTCATAAAATGAATTACATATTTCTCCACCTTTTTAACTGGAACACATAAATAATTGAATCTAGTGATGGTTTTATTTTGAGTGTCAACTTAGATGCATATGGCTTCCAGGACAACTATGTTGAGAAGTACTCTGAGGCCACATGCAAGTTCATGCTTAACATCTACCATGGACCAAGCATAAAGAAACAATAGTCCACTTCTAAGTACCTACCATATCTGAATTAACTTCTCCTTCAGAAGTCAAGATTACATTACAAATCTGGTCTACCATTTCAGTAAATGACAACTTCATCATTTTACCTGCATGGACCAAAATCCCTGTAACCATCCTGAACTCATCTCTTACATGCTATAACCAAATTGCTAGCAAATGCTAATGGCCTACCACCAACATATACTCACCCCCACTGCTGCCACCCTGCCATGAGTCACCATCATGTGTCATCTGCTACCATTCTCCTTTCTGCCATACGCCCCCAGTTGCTGTTTCTTAAACCTGTCAGGAATCCTCCCAGCTCAGGATGTTTTCACTTACTGTTCCTTGGAACATGCATGCTCTTTCCCCAGGTAACCTCAGGGCCTGATCCCTCCCTCTTTTGTTTTCTCCATGAGCCCTTCCCTAGCTGTCCTATATACAATGGCAACTCCCACACCTTCCTTGCTCCCTATCCCTTTTCCCTGACTTGCACATATCTCGTGTAATCAACTGACATTCTATGTATTTTTATTATCTACTTGTTTAGTGGAGACATCCCTCCAGGGAGCTTTATCTATCCATTCTGTCCACTGCTATATTCCTAGCACCTAGAATGGTACAGGATCATGGCAGCTACTTAATAAATATTTACCAAATGAAAGAAGGGATGAATAAGTGAGTGATCAGAGCTGTAACTCAATGATGTTTTGACTTGTTAGAATTTTAGAAGCCTCTTATCCCTGCACTAAATGATCTTGTACACTAGTGCTTTGGTCATCTCACTAGAGTCAATGAGTCTGTCTAGAGCTGCACTGTCTGATATGAAAGCCACTAGCCACATGTGGCTATTTAGATTTAAATTTAATCTAATTAAAATAAAGTAAAATTAAGAATTCAGTCCCTTGGTCACACTAGCCACATTTCAAGTGCTCAATATCCACATGTGGTTGGCCCCTACCAAATCAGAGAGCACAGATATAGGACATTACCATCACTGTAGAAAGTTCAATTGGCCAACATTGGTCTAGAATATCCACACTGGCTACCCCAAAATAATTACTATATCAATCTGCTGATTTGAGAGACCAACTAAGCAAGCTTGTCAAAACCATACACAACAACACATTGAGTAACAGTCAAGGCCTGAAGGAGTCTCCCGTGAGATTGTGAGCTTGGGTTTTCCAACCTATGCTTCATCCCTCAGCATCCTTTCTGCTTTGGGTCGGGCTTTTCACTGATGTTCCAAAGTGATGAGTTTGCTGGGCAGATGGCGTGGAGATAAGTGAGTCGCTACAGTATCGCCTTTATCACCTAAAAATTGCCTCTTTAACTCAGAACTCTATTTTGTCAGACTTCAGAGATAAAGGACACATGGCACAACTGCCAGAAATAAAGATACAGTGGGATAAGATTCTCTTTGTGACTGGGGATGGGAAAGGGGGTAAGTGAACGGGAAGATAAGAAGTGGAGCCGTGATGAAAATAGGTAGACAGAACATTACAACTTTCGTGGTAGTTGGCATTCATATCATGAGATTAACAAGTAAGAGAAACGTGAGACAGGCGTATTATTTGCAGCTCAAGGATTCTTGGCAACCAAGAAAAAAAGTTGCATGAATTTGAATGTCCATCATCAGTTTTCACTTCGGTAGGTTTGGGGACCCATGTCCTGCTTCAGCACTGACACCTCCCATATATATTATCTCTAATACTCTTTAAATAATCCAGTCAAGCCACCTGAAGAAGTCAGGGTGGACAATGCTCCCTGGAAAGGAGATATTTTCTCTTGCCTGCTTTCACCTCTTTCCTCTCCAGAGGACACATTAATCTGTCACTGCTGAGGGAAGTCCACATTTCAAGACTTGTAACTGTCACCTTCAGGAACAAACTAAGTCTCTCTCCTTCTTCTTGCTTAATTACAAACTGCTTTCAGATTCATCTAAGGAACTGATCTAAATATGTCCTGATTGACAACAAGCCTTGAGATCGCTCAAGGCTAACTTCAGAGGTTGAGTTCGAATGAGGTATCGGTACAGTCTGATCTAATTTTAACCCTGTTAAATAACCAAAGGAAAAAAATTAGACACATTTCTCAAAAAAAAGTCTCAATATCCTTTAATTTGCAGTTAAATTATTATTTATTTTAGAAACATGCCATGTTTTATCCCTCTCTTTTTTCTAGTTCACGACATTCTATTGTTATGTCACAGTCAAAATTTTCCTATTGTTTTCTGAAGGCCATATTTTTAATGTGGAGATTTTTCACTACTTACTATTTGTTTCATGAATAACATGATTGTCTCCTAATTTCATTTCCTGATTAATTGGTTCTTCCCTCATCTCTACTTCCATTTCCTATTTTAGTAGGCTGGCCAGTAGATTCTAAGTCTTGTTCATCTTTTTGGGTTCCCCATGGTACTTCATATAGAATCTGACAATGAATTGGTGTATAATTCTTGAATGAATGAATGAACAAATGAATCAATGAATGAATATCAGAGTAACGAGGTAAAGAAATCATCCCAGGTGTCTGGGGAGAGTCAGTCTTGGCCTACATATCTCCACTCAGAGAATGCTCTCAGGTCCTAGAACCAGAAGCACATTTACCAATGGGACTTCATTATTGTGGAAAAAAAAAAAGCCCTGCTTGCCCTGGCACAGAAATAATTGGCAGTAGATGAAGTATAGGTACCATGAAAACACTGAGATGCAACACGGCTTTCAAACAATCCTAAGGACCCGCTAGCAGACGCCACGTCCTTGAATGCATTAAAAAAATGAAAAGAGTTTTTGCACTTTACTCAACTTTCAGACAAAGAGCATTTGCAATTAGCAGAATGTACCAGGAAGCAGATCTGGCAGTGCTTCCTTTTAAGTCACATACCAGCACCTGATAATCTTGATGGAGATGGCTCCCAGTCACTCCTCCCTGTTGGTGTCTTGGTGGCAACAGTGAAATGAAGTCCAAGCTCTAACTTAGCAGGCCACCATGCAAATACAGATGCCAGAGTGGCTAAGCGTCCTGAGTCTCTGGAAAGGTAGACTTGGGGTAGGGGCACATGTATAGTCTCTGAAGCCAGTCTCCTGGCTTTGCTATTTAAATTATTCAACTCCTCTGTTCTCCAGTTTCTCATATGCAAAGCGGGGGAAAACTGTACCCACCTCATGAGGTTGTTGTACAGATCGAACAAGCTGGTAAATGCAAAGCACTGAGAATAGTGCTGGGCATGTAGTAAGTCATCAACAAGTGACTGAAACTATGATGATAATGACAATCACAATAATGATGATCTCAGGAAAACTGTATTTTAGTTATAGATTCTCATTCTAGGACACAGCTCATAATATGGATGTCTATTGGACAAACCTGGATTGTGTTTATAACACACATGTCCCATCCCTCATTCCAGAGCAAGGAGTTCCACTGTATTTCCACATGCACATCTGCATATGAGATGATTCTGTATCACAGATGTTCTGGGCCATCAGCAAAAAAGTAGGAGGTGGCAGAATATAGTGCTTATGACTCAGACTGGCATGAGCTCAAATCCCAGCTAGATCACTTATTATCTGTGCAGTGTGGACAAATTAGTCAACCTTGCTTTGTTTGCTCTTCTACAAAATAGAGATAAAAGTAGTGCTTTTCATAGTACTGCTGTGAATATGAAATAAAATGCCACATTTGACTTTTAGTTTGGTGCAGAGGAGCTGTTTCATAAAATATAGCTGTTGTAATCTACTCTTTTTGTTAAGATGCAGAGGGAGAACATTGACCTGTCTCCGTGAGTCCATCACGGGACTTTGATTCAAAGAACCATAGACTTTCTGCATTGGAAGGGAACTCCAGGATCACTTACCCCAAGCTCTTTTCTTTCCAGATGAGAGAGCTGAGACCCAGAGAAAGGAAATCATTTGCCCAAGTTTACCCAGCTGGATAGAGGTAGAACTGGGATTACAACGCATTCCTCTGATTTCCTGGTCTGGAGCCCTTTTACCAATGCCGCACTGACTCCCTGCTGGAATACGGCCCTCCTCATTCTCAGAGTGTTTTCATTACCTTGTCCACTGCAGAGGCTTCCAGAGTCGCTGAGTCACGCTGAGTCATTATCACTCAGCATTCACTGCTCAGCTGATGCTTCCACTGCTGGCAGAACACCTTGGAGACGTATTCTGTGCTGTCTTCCAGGGATTCTCCCTTGGGATTGAGCCCCGACTGCCCCTGGGGGTAGCCTGCTTACTAACATTCCATGTTGCCGTCCTCTTCTCTGACTCACTTCCTCATCACCTTCTCAATGCTTCCTGGGATCACCTTCCAAATATACCACTTGCAATCAATTGCTTGCCTCATGGTCCGCTTTTGGTGGAACCTGAGATACACATAAATAGCATGAATGTTTTGAAGGGATAAAAAAAATGGAGAATTAGAATAATAGGAAAAAGTTAATACAAAATGAAACACCTTGCTAGGAAAGTATATAGATGCAATCTGTGCATCACGAAGAGTTGAATCAGAAAGTACAAACTGGCTATTGGGGGCTACCCAGATTAGATAACCTCAAGTCCAGATATCTTCCCATGTCTGGGCCAGACATTCAGTCAATGGCAAAGTCATCGTAGTCCTCCTGTGGATAGCCCTGCGATACAACATGACAGAGCACCTCTCTCTATCGACAAGTACCCACAACTCTGCCATCCATAAAATATCCTCTCTGTTTTCCTTCTCCCTTAAAAATCTACCCTCCCAACCCCCTGTGTATTCTTCAAACAGAAATGTCTAATGCCAGGAAATTCAGATTCCCATTTCCTTGCCCCAACACACCAGCAGCGAGGGAATCTATCAGACTGGTTCTGAACTCAAGCTTTAGAGCCAGCAAGCAGTTTCAACTCCAGGCTTCAGTGCTACTCCTAAATAGGACAGGCTATTTTGTCTCTATGAGTGTCAGTTTCCTCACCTGTAAAATGCAGTAGTAATGCTTCCCTGATAATGTTGTGATAAATAAGCAAAACAACGTCTGTAGTATATATACTGGCCTATGGGAAGAGCGTAACAAGCAGCAGCAGTAATAGTAGCTGTGGCTATGCTGTTGTTATTGTTGTTGTTGTTACATAAAGACCCTCCCTTGTTCCCATTATCATGGCCTCCTGCAACTCTCTCTTGGGTGGTGGGTGTCTTCAGCGAACGATTATAGAAGCAAACCTTCCTGCCTTTTCAGCATGAAAGATTCATCTGGAGTCTTTGATTCGCTGAGGGGGAAGGGAAATACAGAGTCCTCTAAGAATGAGACAGCACTCTAACTAACCTTAAGGGAAGAAGACTTGGGAACTGAACCAAGGGCCATGGAAAAATGGAGGAAAAAAGCTATTGTGATGATGTTGAAAGCTTCCTGCAAAAACGATGCATGTCTCTCTGCTTCTAGTTTAAATTTCACTGTAGTGTGCTAAAGATCTTAAAGAAGTGATGTCATTTCTCCTCAGTTGTCTTTGTAATCAGGGCAAGTCAAACACACAAAGGAAATTCAACAGGAAGATGAAGAGCATGATATCTGTCTCACGATATGGCCGCATGGAGCCCAAATTCCTCTATTTTGCATTGAGAGACAGAAGTATTATTTGTAATCCTGCATAAGCCCATGTAACAAAACAAGCATGGCATAGTGAAAAAAACTAACAAGAGGACAACTTCTGTCCGAGGGTGGGGCTAAC
Organism: Avahi laniger; assembly: GCA_963575035.1. Lineage (NCBI taxonomy): Eukaryota > Metazoa > Chordata > Mammalia > Primates > Indriidae > Avahi > Avahi laniger. The sequence goes on along the minus strand of CAUYSK010001446.1, from coordinate 14,494 downwards.
TGCTGTAACCAATAGACCCCAAATATTGGAAGTTTATTTTTTGCTTCGTATAACAGTTCTGGGCAGGTAAACATGGTGGCAGGGAATCTTTCCCATGCAGTCATTCGGAGAGCCAGGATGGTGGAGCCTCTTACCATCTTCAACGCACGAATTCCATGGTTGCCTGGGAATTGTCTCCATCTGATCCCGCTGGAAAGAAAACAGCTCAGAGGAATGTAGGCGGGGGAGCTTTATAGGCCAGTGCTGATGTGATGCTTACGGCTTCTGCTGACAGCCCAGTGACTAGAATGCTATCTCATGGTGTCACAGAACTGAAGGGGAAAAGAAGATATAAATGTTGGTGTACAGTCAACAGTCTCTTCCACAGAAGCCCAGATTTTGATTCAAGAGCTGTGGACTTCTACATCTAGCTACTAACTAGCTGTGAAAAAGTAACTCAACATCTCTGAGCCAAAACAAGAGGATTGTGCTGCTTTTTACAACATAGATGGAGAGTGTGAGAAAGTCTTCTGGATGAATTTATCAAATTCCACGGTGAGATTTCAGGATGGCTCCATAGGCACATGTTGCTGGTTGGGAATTGCTGGAATTGGGCTCCTGGCACGGGCCACAGCGCATGGCATCACAGGTGGCCGAAAGGGAAATAATGTCTGGCAAGAGCAGATTTCAAAGGTTGCTTCCAGCTCTAATTTTCAACAGTGAAAATTCATGCATATGAAAACAGTGCAGCAGTTCTTTCCCCTAAGAAGATACCAGTTTCCATTGAGAAGAGTAGAAGCTACAGTCTGTGTTTGCCCAGCTTGTTCTTTTCTCTGTCTTCTAGTCACAGAACACAAAGATCTGAAGCCAATACTAAACACAAGCAGAGCCTGGGTAAGGAGAGAAGGAGATAGACCCTTGCTGACATTGTTCGAGATCCCGGATTGCAATGTTCCCAAAGCCAGTAAAAGTCCAAACTGCCCAGGATCATGAGCCAGTAGATTTTTCTTTAACTTTTACTGTCTTAAGATGGATTTCTGTCATTAGCAAACAAGGGTACTAACTGATACATGTTTCCTGATTGTAAGCAAATTTGGACTAACCAAAGCACAATTTGAACATGACATAAATTTATGAGAAGGGTCTTAGAATAATACACAGAGGCAAAGGAAAAAACAGAACAAGCAGAGAAGCTTGGGGCACAGCAGCAGCGGGTACTCACTCTCCTTGCTTCTGAGATGTTGTCCAAGTATGACTTGGCTTTGGCTGCCTTCCATTTGTAAGAACCACCATTTGACTTTTCAAATTTTTTGGAGAAGAAATTCTGATTGGCCCTATTTGGGTAAGTTGTCTCTAGCCTGAGACAGGGTTTCTCAACCTCAGGGATACTGACGTTTTGCTCAGTATAATTCTTTTTGTGCAGAGTGCATGGTGTGGTATTTAGCAGCATCTCTGGCCTCTCTCTACCCATTAAATGCCAATAGCATCTACTCCAGGTATTGCCACACGTCCCCTGGGATACGGGAAGCAAAATTATCCCTGGTTGAGAGCTGTTGCCTTAGACTAAATGGCAGGGAGCAGGTAACACCAACACAGCCCCTGAAGATTTGGTGTGAACTGAGCAGCCATCCCAGTCCGTGTCCCTTGAACTTCAAACTCTTACCCCCACATGGCTTTGGACATCTCCATCTAGGTATCATGAGACCAAAAACAAATGCAGCACTGCCTCTTAAACCTTTCCTTCTTTTGTTTTTGCTGTCTTGATGAATAGTAAAACCATCTACCCATTCTCCCCAATCTAGAAGCCTGAGTATTACCTGAGATTCTTCATCTGTCCTACCCGACTTCTTCATCAACAAGTTCTGTCTAGTGTGTCTCAGGATCCTCTCTTCGTTCCCTCCTAATGTCCACAGTCCAAGATCTGGCCCACAACATTTTTTGATGAACTTTGACAATAGCCCACCGACTGGGCTCTGTGCCACTGCTCCCCTTCGCTGTCCATTTTCCAGTCGCCAGAATGATCTCCCCAAAGTTGAGTCTCATCAGACACTTTTCTGCTTAAAACATTGTGTGCACCTGTTTCTTTTAGTGGGCAATCCAACTTTCTGGATGGATCTATCATGACATTCCCTGCCTTGCTTCAGATTCTTTTCTCCCATTTTCTTTTCCTTTCCTCTCCCTTCTCTCTTCCTTGTGTTTCAGCCACAGCAAAATTTTAAAAACAATCAACATTTCCAGAGATATGCCATGCTTTTGTCATGCCTTCATACATACTATTGCTCCTCCTGGGAGCATACTTTGAGTCTCCTCCTGATAAACTTCTCATCCTCGAGTCCCTATGGGACACTGTCCCTGTAACTCTTGGGAAGACTTACTTGTTCCCTTCTCTGTATTCTCGCAATGCTTTGTGCACCCCTCTGCTATAACACTTGGCTTCTAGGGTTGTAGTGACCTGCTTCTCTGTCTTCCCCATGAATTCACTGCTTCTCCAGTTAGCAGTAACATCTGCCCAGCACCTAGCAGGTAAACAGAAAAGTTTTGCTCAATGGGTTAGTCCACTGAAAGTTTAGGCTATTCATGCAGGGCAGCATGAAATTGTTAAGCATGTGGGCTCCATATGATACTGGACAAGTTACTTTGTCTCCCTAAGTCTTAGTTTCATCTCTCATCACGGGGGGATAGATATACCAACTTTGGCATGGAAGCTCTTCTACATTATAAAGCTCATTAAATGAGAATTAAATAAGGTCATCTCTGTTAGGCACTTACCCTAAACCTTTGAACGTCCCAAATAAACATTAACTACTATTATTCTCACTATCATCATTATTATCCATTTATGCTCTGTCAAAAAGTATTTGGGGCCAGGCGTGGTGGCTCATGCCTGCAATCATAGCACTCTGGGAGGCCAAGGCAGGAGGATTGCTTGAGGTCAGGAGTTCAAGACCATCCTGAGCAAGAGTGACACCCTGTCTCTACAAAAAATAGAAAAATTAGCTGGGTGTGGTGGCACACATCTATAGTCCTAGTTACTTGGGATGCTGAGGCAAGAGGACTGTTTGAGCCCAGAGTTTGAGATTGCAGTGAGCTATGATGACACCACTACACTCTAGTCCGGGCGACAGAGTGAGACTCTGTCTCAAAAAAAAAAAAAAAGCATTGAGTTTCTCTGTTAGAAAGCCATTACTGACAATAAATTGTAAAATAACAAGAAAAAAAACTACCCAGGTTTGAAGGGATATGTCCTGGTGACATTATGCAATATGAGCCTTGCAGTTGTGGTGCCTTAATAGAGGCTGAATGTCAGCGTAAGATCAGACTATTCTGAGCCACAGGAGCCAGAGTGTCCATCAAACTGAAAGTGAAGACCACCAACCTTGGGCAAATTGCTTCTAGGCCTGTTTCCTCATCTATAAAATGGGCACAAAATGACCATATACACCTCCGAGAGCTGTATGGAATTATAAATGAGACATTGTATCATCATGTCACTTTGCCAAGCTTGCTTTTCAAAGTCAGTTGTGATTGCTCTTCATCATATGTCTAGGAGAATGGGCTGGGTTGAGGCAACTCAACCATATGCTGGCCCAGAGTGCTCAGAAGATCAGGCTAGAAACACGGTTCATCATTCAAATAATTTACCACGAACAAAGCCACAAAGTTGATGGGACCCACATTAGTGCACACACTAAAAAGACATCTTAGGTTCTAATGAGTAACATCTCAGAGGCCCAGGGAGGGGAAGCATATGATCCCACATCACAGGGGTAGGTAGAGAACCCAGCCGTGGACTGTATCTGCATGGAAACCTGGCACTGGGCTGGGTTTCACAGAGAACAAATATTCCACAGTCAAGATTTTCAGTAAAAGTACAAACAGCCCTTAATATGTGTCAATCACTGTATTAGGCACTATACATACTCTATTCTTGTAGGTATATAAATCCCATTTTGGGGGGAAAACTGATGCCCAAAGAGGTCCAGTAGCTGACGGTGGGTCACACAGCATGCCTGCAGTTGAACAAGCTTTGAACCAACCCCTTACTCCAAAGCTTGATTCCTTTCCACTCTGTGACCTCCTGCCTCATGTGTAGTATGTACTACTTCCCACTTCCCCGAAACATTCTTTGTCTTAGTCACTTTCTCCTGGGCTTGGCTAATTTAAATTTTGCAGCCAGCACAACTGCTGCTAGAATGTGATTCAAAGAGCTTCAGGGCCTCTCTCAAGTTAAAGACCTCAGAGGGATTATGGAGAAGGAACAAATGTAGTTGTCTCCTGAGAAGGAGGTAATTCAGACTAAGCCAGGCTGGAATCAGGCTAGTCTGCAGGCTGCTTTGCCATCCAAAGCCAGGGGAGGTCAAGGTTGACGGGAAATTCCAAATGAGAAATTGAAGTGCTCAACTGCACACCGAGAGGGTTGCCAAGAAATTAATTCATTAAGGAACAGGCTTCAGAGCAGTGAAAAGCACACAACTTGTGATAAGGGTGAAAAGGCAAGCCCACAGCACAAGGCTGGGACCTTCATTCAAGGAGGGAATAGCAGCCTCCATTTTGCAAACTTGCGGGTGTCCAGCCGGGGGCTCCCTCTGACAGCCAGCCATCTCCTGGCGAGATCAGTTCCACAGTAAGGATGGCTATTTGTTCAACATGAGAAAGGAGCGGTCAATTTGTGGGTGTGCGTGCATGCATGTGTCAGGGCTGAGGAGCAGGAGCGGAATAGAAAAAAATCTATAAAAATGGGCAAAGCCCTAAGTTAAAATGTCCAATGTTAAAATGCAGAAATTCCAAGTTTTTGAAAAATACATTCGAAGTCATCTTTAAGCCTATGAAAGTCAAGAAGGCAAAATAGATGACTTTTTTTTAAGTTCATCATTTTTGCAAGAACAATGGACGCTCACAATTTTACATTCAAAAGAGGAGCCAAGAACTCATGCTGTCTTTAAATGAGGATAATCATTTCAAAGCTTCCTCTGTGATTGCCAAGTTGGTGCTGAAGGAGACTGGTAATTTTGTCTGGTAGGGGAGCGCTACAGAGAACTCGAGGTTAAGCAAGCAATTAATCCAATATTGACAGTGGGGTTTGCTGATAGATAGACTGACAGCTGTGTGTGCTCGGCCTCCTGGCCGCCTGGCATTTCCACCTCACTTGGAGCCATTTTAGGATTAGGAAGAGAAGTTGCAGAGGTAGAAAAAAATAAGCGTTTGTCAGGGGAGGGGCAAGGGTAAGAAGATCTGGGTTTTAATGGATCTAGAATTTCTACATACGAGAGACTGGCAGCAGGGCAGGGGGAGAGCGTGGAAAATTGGAAGGAGAAAGGTAGGAATATTGTCTTAAAGTTGCATTTGCATAACCAGCCCAAAGCTTTTCCTTGGGTTGTGGGAGTATGTGCAGGGCTGATAGACAAATGGGGCAGCTTGGCTTTTTACCAGCCTTGAGTGACCCTGGGCAAGCTAACCTAACTTCCCCAAGCCCCAGAGATCTGTCGACATTTATTGAAAACCTACTGTGTGCCGGGTATTGCCATGGACACTGAAGAACAGTGGTGAACCAGAGGAAGCATCAACCTGCAGAGAGCTTACATTCAAGTGAGGATGACGGGCAAAACCCAAAAATATACACTTGAATTCCAGGTAGTGTTAAAAATTGGATGTGGGTCTAAGGAGTGATGGGGAAGAAGAGGAAAAAAGCTCTTTTGGAAAGAGTAGGCCAAAAAAGTTTTCTTGGAGGAGAAAATATCTGAGCACAGAACTCAGTATGGGGAGGGCTTCTCAACCTGGGCCCTACTGACACAGGGCCGGAAAATTCTTTGTTGTGGGGGCTGTCCTGTGTAATGTAGCATCCCTGGCCCCTACTCATTTGCAGCCATTAGCACCCCCTGCCCCAGATGTGACAACAAAAATGTCTCCAGACATTGTCCAGTGTCTGCCACAGGGCCTTCCAGTTGAGAACCACTGGAGTAAAGAGAGCAACGCAGCTGTTTAAGGAAGAATCTTCCAGGCAGAAGGAAGGGTAAGTGGAAAGGCATGTAGGAGGGTGGTTTGGGAGAACAGAAGGAAATTTAGAATGGCTAGACTGCAAGAAGAAAATGGTCGAAGGTGAAGTCAGAGAAGTCTTGAGGGGCCAGATCACGTAGCACCTTATAGATGGTGGTGAGAGGTTTGGAATTGGGGTAGCAAGAGCAGCTATTGGAAGGTTGAGGCAGGAAAGGGATTTGACCTGATTTTTGTCTCAAAAAGCTCACTCTGGTTGCTGTGGGGAGAAGTGACCATCGGGGTAGACTACAAGCAACAATAGCATTTAGGAGGCCTGCCCAGGCATGGAAACAACAGACGCTGGTGCCAAAGATGACAATGGGATATGGAGACCGTGTTGGATTTGGGTTATATATCAACAGAAGAACAGACAGGATTGGATGATGTGCCAAATGGGAGAAATAAGGGGAAGAGAAGCCAAGGAAGTGCATACGCAGGGCATGAACAACCAGATAGAGTTTCTTCCATCAAACGGAGCTGGGGAAGACTCGGTAAGAGATTTGCGTGGAAGAACCCATAGTGCTATCTCCTTGCATTTGTGAACTCTGACATCCCTCACCAACATTCAGGTGGGGGATTGTACAATGTTTGGCCTGCAGCAAGGGTTCCATCATGGGGCAAGAAAAAGAGGCAGACGCAGACACACATGGACAATCACAACATATTTTGATGATTTTCCTTACAAAGGCTTATGAGTGGTTCACTTAAATTATGCATTTCCCTCACACATTTCAATGAAGACAAATTTAGGCAGAGGTATCATTCACCCATACCTTTTTGCTCCTGGTATTTTCACACTAAAATGGGAGATTTGATAGGAGGGTTTATTTGAGTATCTGAGATCCATCATCCATGAAAATCTTGGTTAATCTCCACAATTCTCCCTCTGTTTATTTATTAGGCAGTAAATCAATGCCAGAGTTAGTTGGAACCAATCTCTTTATAATATTTTTCTCTACAGTTTCTTATATTCTCCCCAAAAAAGTTATATTTCAGGGAGAAGGATTACAGATTCTGAGCTGTTGACTGCAGAGAAAAGTGATTTTTAGGGCATTTAAAGGGTAACATTTATACATAGAACAAGCTGAGCTCCCTGTTGTTGAGCAAAGGAATTGCAATTGGTCATTAATTAAGTAACCTCCTGCTGTTTCTCCGTGAAACATGATGCATGCATGTTCCATGTGCAAAGCACGTCCATCCAGAGTGGGTGGCTGCTGTTTGGAGCACCTACCTTTGCAACTTCAGGTTTTTGCTTCTTATTTGAAATAGTTTTTTCCTCTTCCTTAGCAGTCTTAATCCATATGGCACATCTCTTCCGATTATTAGCATAGGGAACCTTACTTACTCTTAGCTTCTCTGGAGCAGTGGTTGGCAAACTTTTTATATAAAGTGCCAGATAGTAAATATTTTTGACTTTGAAGGCCCTCCAGTCTCTGTCAAAATTATACAGCTCTGCTGTTGCAAGGCAAAAGCAACCATAGACAATATGTAAACAAATGAGCGTGACTGTGTCTCAAAAAAACTTCATATACAAAAACTCGCCATGGGTAGGATTTGACCCATGGGCTATACTTTACTAGCCTCTTCTCTGGAGGATTAATCTCTTTGAGGTGATTACTCAAGTCTTTGCAGAGTGACCTCCATGCACACAATATAGCTCATATTAAGTCAATCATTAAGGATGTAGCCTCCAAATCCATTGAAAATCTATGGCAACACATATAGACAGAACTATAATATCTTTTCCTTTCCAGCTTCATGGAAGGGATTTAAGCATTTAAAATTCCAATAGAAGAAAGATTTGGGAGCATATCAAATACTTATTTTCTACAATGAGTCTACATAACAAATCATCCCAAAACGTTGTAGCTTAAACAACAACCACTTACCATTCTCCAAAGTCTATGGATCCCCTGGACAAATCCAGATCTGGACTTGTTTGCTGATCTTGACTGTGCTTGCTCACGTATCTGCAGTCAGCTGGCAGGTTAGCTAGTTCTGGCTGGTCTGACAGCCTTAATTAGAATGACATGGTTCTGCTCCACATGGTTTCTCATCCCCCAGCACACTAGCCAGGCCTAGTTTTCGTGGCATGGCTGAAATCCAAGACTTAGCAAGAGAACAAGTCAAGTGTGCAAGGCCTATTAAGGCTTAGGCTCAGAACTGTCATGCTGTCTTTTCTACTGCATTCTTTTGGCTAAAGCAAGTCGTAAGGATAGCCTACAGTCATATTGTAACAGAACTATTTAGGTTCATGGCAAAGGGAATGAATACAGAGATGCCATTAATTAGGGTCATCAATGTAGCTGGTCTACTACCACCACCAGGCCATTCCAATACCAGCTCATTACTGCTTTCTCAGGATTGGAATAGCACTTAAGCAGGCGGAGGATGAGAGGATTAATTGCTTGACTCAGATTCTTTGAAAACCTGCATTCCAATATATTGAATTTTTAAAATAGCTGAAGGATGACATTGCTCATTTTCCTCTATTTAAGCATGCTTAAAAGAAGTGCTTTATAATGTTAAGGGTGATTGCCATAGGATATACTTATGCCCCAATGTTAAGACTTAACAGAGACAAGATGCCTAAAGAAGTAAAAATGGAGGCCAGACATGGTAGCTCACACTTGTAATCCCAGCACTTTGGGAGACTGAGGTGAGTAGATCATTTGAGGCCAGGCATTTGAGGTCATAGTGAGCTATGACGATACCACTGCACTCTAGCCCTGGTGACAGAGGGAGACCCTGTCTCAAAAATAAATAAATAAATAAATAAATAAATAAATAAATAAATAAATAAAATGGCCACAAAATACTCTAGTTGAATGGGCAAAATAAAGAAAAAACAAAAACCAAAAGCCCATCAGGAAACGAAGACAGAAAGCACCGTGCTCCCCACTTTCAACCAGACGGCCTCCCTTGGGCACTGGATGCTTATTGTTGACCCCTGAGTAGTTTGGACAAAAACCTTCCACCAGGAAAGCACATCAAAGATGTTTCAGTTCTTTTGTAGCAAGCTCCATGGAAACTGTATTCATTAGAATCCTTCAGGTGCAAGTAACAGAAACCACCTTGAGCTAGCTAACGTACCTTGGAGGGTTGGGAGAATCGTTATGAGGACATAGGTTGTCTCTTCAGAAGCCAGGGACAGCGACGTGGCTGAGCTGCTTCAGGAAGGGGCTGGAAAACAGGCAGGGACCAAGATAGTACTCTCCTCTCATCTCTGCCTCCTTTATCTTTCTCTCTGCAGACTAGCTTTTTCCATTACTTAGCCCACGTAGTGGGAAATATGTGGTGGAAAATGGCTTGTCCCATTGTTCCTATGCTTTTATTTTTCTCAGCTGAGACAGAACTAGACTATCTAGGTCCTGACTCCATGTCCCTGAGAGATTGAATTTTATTGGTCCATCTTGGTCACATGGCCAATCTGGTCCAATCATCTATGGCCAGGGTCAGAGACTATAAAAGAGGTTCCTAGGGCTCGTCCTTTGTGGGTGAAGGGGCACTTCAGGGGTTGTTGGGAGTTACACGGGCAGACCCCAAAAGAGCTTATGATAGAAATTCTCCCCAGTTTAGGAATGGGTTTCAATAAGAAGAAGGAAAAGAGAAGATCGATCTTGAGATATCATACAAAGGCATTTATTCAAGCTCTCTTAAATCGGTGCAGTCCTTCAATTCGTTATGTCCTCCTACTCACCAGGCGTATTAGTGTTAACGATCTAATACACTGAGAAAAGACTACTAAGAGTTTACTAGCAGTCTTAGTTTGGGGGCTGCCAGCAGCAGGCTCTGAGTCGAGGATTTGCGAGCAAATTGCTTATTTGAGAGGGGATCCCAGTAAATGGCAATCCAGGAGTGAGGAAGTCAGACAGGAACGAAAGGAGCCAATGCATGGTGAGTTAACAAGCAAATTACCACTGTGGGCAACTGCGCTTAATCCTGCCGGAGAACTGTGAGAAACAACGTAGGTCATATCTTCAGGGTTTGTCAATCACTGGTTGAGGGCCGCTGGCACTGCTGGCCTACTGCTGACATGGGGCAGCCGGCTCTACCGGTCAGAGAAAGCTCCCAGACGGTGAAGTTCAGGTCCTGGCCATTGGAAGTCCAGCCGGTGTACCTCGAAACAGTCACTGGCTGTACCAGCAAGAGGAGTGGATATTACAAAATGGGAAGAAAAGGGCCGTACAGGCAGATGGGTGACAAGAGGGATCTGACCCACTTCGCAAAGGCCCACGGTGGGAAGAGGCAAGTGTGGAAGCAGCGAGACCAGTTAGAAAGTTATAACATGAGTCCAGACATAGAAGCTGGTGTCTTGAGAGAGCGTTAGTGGCGTTAGTGGTAAGAATGGGAGAACTGGTTGACAGCTGGAAAGAGTTATGAGGAAGGAAGTGCCCACAGGAATTGCTAACGCCCCAGAGAGTTCATCCGCCGGGATGATTCCAAGGTAGGTTGGGTTTTGTTCCTTTGTTTTTCTTTTGTTTGGTTTTGCCTCGAGTGGGTAGAATTTTTTTTAGGAAGGTTAAGGCATTCCAGGTTGTGGAGAAGCCAAGGTGCGGGCAAGTGCCGGGTCACGCAGTCCTCTGAGGCTGGGCGCCTAGGGCTGGAGCGGGTGAGACATGGAACGTTAGGCTGGGATCTGGTCCCGAGGGACACACGCTGCCCAGACTTTCAGGAATGACTGAGCCATCGGAAGCCTTTACAGGGAAGAGTGCCACGATTGGATGCGTTTTAAGAGATTATTTTGGCAAATCATGGCAATTGGATTTTTAGAGGAAAGCGTAGAGGATCTGGATACAAAGTTAATATTATTATCCTGAAAAAATGAGCTGACGAGGGCAGACTTAAGGCAGAGGCATCGGCACTGGCAAAACAGTGACGAGAGGAGATTTGAGAAGCATTGCAGGATTGCAGAGATAGAGTCAAAGGAGTATGATTGATTGTGCATGAGAAAGAAATGGATCAGAGAAGGCTCTGAGGTTTCCCACCACCGGGTTGGCAGGGAGGATGGTGATGCCCTTCCCTGAGCGAGGGGGCAGAGGCAGAGAGGCAATTCCAAGCGAGATCACATTCTCTTTGGTAGCGTTGCCAGAAACAATGCAAGAGGCCCTGTTACATTTGAATTTCAGATGAGCAACAAACAATTTTTTAGTATATGTCCCACGTATTGCATGGGACACACTTAACCTAAAAAATTATTTGTTATTTATCAGAAATTCGAATGTAACAAGGCCTTCTGTATTTTTAAATGCTAACTCTGGCAACCTTACCCTTTGGATGTGCTGAGTTGGAAGCACCTGTGGGACACAGGAGCAGGTGGAGATGAAGGTCCTGTATTCAGGGGAGAGGTCCGGGGGAGAAGCACACACCTGAGAATCACGTTAGAAGATGATGCATGCCTCTGGCTTGCACACTTGACTGAATTTTGGCATCACCCAGAGAGCTTTGGGAAAAAAAACCAAACACTTATGATCAGAGATTCTGAGTTAATTAGTCTATCATGTAGTCTGGGAAGTTTAATAGCTTCCCCAGGTGATGCTAATATGCAGCAAAGTTTAGGACCACTGATCTAAGCCCTGGAAATAGATGAAATCACCAACGTGGAAAAGAATGTCCAAGATGGGGCCCTGGGAAGCCACCAATGCTTAAAAGGTATGTGGGGACAAGGAGACAACAAAGAGGAGTGGAGAGTACCTGTCAGAGGGTGAGGAGGGAAACACCAAAGCCAAAGGGAGTTGAGGAGGGAGTGGGCAGCCACGCCCAGTGCTGCGGAAAGGGAAGGGAGGAAAGGTGGCATTGGACTTGCCTATGAGGACAGGCGGCCTTGGTGGGCTCAGGGTCACAAGACATCAACGTGGAAGCCAAATTTCAGGAGCTGAGGAGTGTATGAGAGGTGAGCAAGGTGATTCACCAACCAACTTGTTGGTATTCGTAAGCAAAGCCTTTAATTCATTTTCCTTATCTGAAAAACAGAAAATGTCACTTTCCCTACTACACGCCCGGGGGACGAGAGCCAGATTGAGGGGGAAAAGAAAAAAAAAAAGCTGCCATGAAATGTCTCTTAGCTTGAGGTTCTGGAGAGAATACAATATTAAGTTTGAAACAATCAGTCTCAGCATCATCATTTCCCAGCTCATGACCATGGTCTCGACAGTGATGTCTGAGAGCCTGAATTATCACATCTGCAAATTGGAGATAACCGTACCTATTTCAACAGGTGTCATGAGGATTAGATGGGGTCCCAGGACAGTGCCTAACACGTAATAGGTGCCCTTTGGTTTCAACATTTTCCGGACTACGAAGGGCTGGACAAATACAAGATGATGCTGACAATAACAATGGTGATGGTTATAAAGAAGGAAGGAAGCACACTCCAAAGGAGTTAAAAGATAGACTCTGTACAGAAAATAAAGATTTCCCAGATGTAGGTTGTGGTTTACTTGATAGAGTCTCAGCAGAGTCTCCTAAGCACACTTTCCATTGTGCAAAAAAGCCAGGGGAGGGGGGAAAGTGGAAGGGGAAGGAAGGAGGAAGAGACAGAATGAAGGAATGAATATGAATAATATACCATTTCTCTAATTTACTTATTGGGGTTTCATGAGTGATAATTTAATATCTTCCATCACTACTAAGGGATTTTAATTTCTCTTGGGATGTTTTTCTCCTCATCTCCCCATTAAAAGAATCTGAAAATAGCCATCAGAAACGAGGTCTGCATTTTCCCTCTGCTGACCACTACTGGGTATCCCAATATCCTTCCTCGCTCTGGATTCCTCAGGCATCAAAGCCCCTAGTCAGGGCTACAAAGTGCCTATTTGCCTAATTATAACAGAACTCAAAGTGGACTCGTTATCTTCAAAGCACCTTATAAAAGTTAACTAATTAATCCTCAGAACACCTTGTGAAGCTTGTGTTATTATTTAACGCGAGGTGAAGCTTCAGTTGGTGGCTGAAACTTAAAGGAAGCCACTTGGTAGTGAGCAGTAGCCCAGCTGAATATGTAACCAAACTTAGGATGGCTTGTAGATGTCACCAACTGTTCTCCCACAATTCTGTGTGTTATGACTAAGAAATTGAACATACTGCTTCAGGAACTATCTGAAAAATACAAAAGGAAATTGTTTACTGAGATACCCACTGTTTCAAAGAAACATTCGAATCAGCAATTTTGGATGAATGCAGCCTGGTCTAAAATTACATCTTCTGCAGAATTAAGATGTCCATATTCTTTGAAATTATTTTCCCAATTGCAAGGCCGCAGCAAATATCACTTTGCCTAGAGCAGAGTTTCCCATCCTGGGCAGTATTGACATTTTGGGCTAGACAATTCTTTGTTGTGGGGGGCTGTCCTGTGCCTTGCGGGATGTTTAGCAGCACCCCTGGCCTCTACTCACTAGATGTCAGTGACATACCACCTCCCTCCCCAAGTTGTGACAATGAAAATGTCTCCAGATACTGCTAACTATCCCCTGGGGCAGACAAAATTGCCCCTTGGTGAGAACCACTGGCTTAGGCAAGAGGTCAAAGTGTTTCTCTCCAGTATTGCACACATCCAGAGAGCCCCTGTGGATTTATCACAAAAAAAAAAAAAAAATTATTTTTTCTTCTTTGAGTCACTACTCTTTGATCCAAATGAACAGAGAAATTCCAGGTTTTCCAATGACTTAAGGGGACTTGGGTGAGCGTGTACACAGAGGGCTCTTTAAACATACACAGAATGACGAATGTCGCATTTTGGTAACTAGAGGCAACTCATCCAGACAACTCTGAGTAGTGACTGGAAGCAGAGCTGGGGTGTCTGCCTGTGGCCTGGAGCTTTTAAAATCTTCCCAGGCTTCCCACTGGCAATGCTAATTTTGAAGGAAAGCTTGCAACCCACACAGGACATTTTTGGCCTTACCTGCCTCCTCCACCTTTGCATCCTCAAATGCCAGATTCTCCCACTTTGCAGCTCAGCAGGGAGAGAAGCAGCTGAAAACTCTGTGGGCTATTGAGGATGAGTAACTGGATATTAGCCTTTTAAAAAGCAATCTCTTGCTCCCCTGTTCTACCCCATCTCTATTCCCTCACTCTGGCCATCCCCCCTCCAGCCCCCGAGGTAGAGGAAAGCTTGGTCACTTTTAGACCAAGGGACAAAATCATGCTGTAGTTAAGCTAAAAAAAATGTAAAGGAATTTATCCCATGGCAGATAAAGTTAAAAATATTAAAGTATAGGATATACATACTATATGTTATGGACTGAATTGTGCACTCCCCAAATTCATATGTTGAAGCTCTAACCCCCAGTGTGACTGTACTTGGAGACAGGGCCTTTAAGGAGGTAATTATGGTTAGGTAAGATGATAAGGGTGGGCCCCTAATGTGATAGGAATGATATCCTCATAAGAAGAGGGGGAGACACAGGACAATGCGCAAAGAGAAAAGGCCATGTTTTGTGAGGCCACAACGAGCAGATGGCCGTCTACAAGCCAGAAGAGAGAC
>CAUYSK010001443.1:0-25593 GCA_963575035.1 Avahi laniger | reverse complement strand
GTCCCTCCCCAAGTCAGAGCTTCAAGCGTGTCCATCCCCCAGTTGGTGCGCATTGCACTCATTATGTATGCATACACCCATCCCCTCCTCCCCCCTCCCATCTGCCTGACATCCAATAAATGTTATTCTTATATGTGCACTTAGGTGTTAATCAGTGAAACCAATTTGCTGGTGAGTACATGTAGTGCTTATTTTTCCATTCTTGGGATACTTCACTCAGTAGAATGGGTTCCAGCTGTATCCAGGAGAATACAAGAGGTGCTATATCACCACTGTTTCTTATAGCTGAATAGTAGTCCATGGTATACATATACCACATTTTATTAATCCACTCATGTATTGATGGACACTTGGGTTGTTTCCACATCTTTGCAATTGTGAATTGTGCTGCTATGAACATTCGAGTGCAGGTGTCTTACTGAGCATCTACCCAAAATAACAAAAGTCACTCTATTATCTGTTTTTTTGATTATAGCCATTCTAATGGGTATGAAGTGCTACCTCATTTTGGTTTTAGATTTGCACTTCGCTGATGGCTAACGACATTGAACATCTCTTCTGTGCTTTTCAATGTGCTTATTGGCCATTTATTATGTACATCTTCTTCGAAGAAATGTCTATTCAGATCCTTTGCCTATTTTATAATTGGGTTAGTTGTCTTTTTATTATTGAATCTTAAGAATTTTTTGAATATTCTAGATATAAGTCCTTTAACAGATACATACTTTTCTCCCATTCTGTGGACTATCTTTTCACTTTCTTGATAGTGTCACTTTTTTTCTTTTGCCTCTGAAACACACAAGATTTTAGTTTTGGTGACGTCTAGTTTATCTTTTTTTTTCTTTTATTGTTTGTGCTTTTGATGTCACATCTAAGAAACTGTTGCCTAATCCAAGGTCAGGAAAATTTATGCCTGTGTTTTTTTCTTAAGAGTTTTATAGGTTTGGCTCTTACCTTCAGGTCTTTGATGTATTTTGAGTTAATTTTTGTGTATGGTATGAGGCAAGGGCCCAACTTTATAAAGTTCACATGTGTTTCTCCGGTTGTCTCAGCATCGTTTGTTGAAAAGATTGTCCTTTTCCCAATGAGCTGTCTCAGCTCCCTTGTTAAAAATTAATTGTCTGTAAACATGTTTCTTTCTCTGTGGGTCATTTTGAAGAAATGAAAGCTCAGAAGCACAAGATGTTTTTATAACAAGGTGGGTCCTGGCCATAGCTCTGCCGATGAGCCCTGCAAGATCTGGGTGGGTCTGTTTCCTTCGCTAAGCCTCCGTCTCTATCTGTAACACGGCCCAGCTGGATAAGAGGATTCCTGAGAACTGACCTGATTGTGACATGCTGAGACTCAGGTTTCCACAGAATCCTCATGGGGCTCCTTGTTGTGTCCTGTCATCCTGTGGGGCCAACCCACAGCCTGAGGTCTGGAGCCAGTCTCAAACCAGGGCCTTTCCAGCGACTTCCTACCCAGGCCTGGCTCCGTGAAAGCCGGCCCTGCCTTTGCAAGGCTGTTGGTGCCGGGCACATTCACTTCGTAAGCAGCTCTGCCCCCCTCCTCTGTGCCCGCCGTGTCCCGGGCCTGAGCACACAGAGTGGATGAGACGCAGCCTCTGCCCTTGAGGGCAGCTTTCTAATGGGAAGACAGACATATCGGCCAATGATCCGGAGCTGAGTAGGCATGCTGGCTGGCACTGTGTACCACGAGCTGCAGCTGCAAGGAGGTGGATGGCAACACATGGCTTTGCAGGCAGGGCCCCAGGCCTGGCCCAAGTGGCGCACACTTGCTCTGGGCCATATCTGCAGAGCGTCAGCTTGAGCTGCAGAGTAAGGCCGTCGTGGAGAAGCCTTTGCAGCTCTTTCACCTGCCACCCAGCAGCAGCTATTACTTTGCTCACACCTTTGGCTCTCCAACCAGCCACAACACGGTGACCAAGTGGGTCCTAAAACTTGTCTACGAGTACAGTTTAGCGGTTGAGGGTGAAGTCCCTGGAGCTAGATTATTTGAGTTTCAGTCCCAGCTCTGCATGCTTTTGGAAAAGTTATTTAACATTTCCGTGCCTTGTTTCCTTATCTGTGATATAGGGATACTAATAGCATCTACCTGGTAGGATATTTGTTTCTAAAACATTATAAAGTGCTTTGGAAAATGACCTGGCACAGGGGTAGCTATTACTAAGGTCTCCCGTTGTTACGGGCTGGGATTGTAGCTTGTAACAATGTAGCATTACCCCAGCATGCTGTGCCCCCTCCACGATTGGTTATTATAACACATGGCTGTTACACGTTGTAACGTGGCAACATGGTACAATTAGCCTTTATGTTGCAAGAACAGAAGATGATAATTGTAGTCCTTTACATTTGGATAGGGCAGCGCTTCTCAGCAGCATATATTTCTCTTACTGACAGTGACTCTGTTAGAAAAAGTTTCGAGGTGAATGGAATGTGCCCCTTCCCTTCGCAGCAATCTTCCACCTTAAAGCTCGCTCATCTCAGAGGGGGTGGAAGTCAGCGGCAACTATTGCTCCCATTTTACCAACGAGGACACTGGGGTGTGGGAGCTAGCTCGTGGCAGAGCCCACAGCACAACCTGTGTCCCCTCATCCCATTCCAGGGCCTGTTCCAACCCCGCTCGGGGCCTGAAGGAAGCCTCGCCCTTGGGGGTTGGCAGAATCTGTGCTGAGGTCCACTGTCGCTGGCTCCTGTCCTTCTCGGTTCCCCTGAACAGCAGCACGTGCACATCAAGGCCTGGGAAGGGCAGAGAGACGCTCGTCCTGGTTCCACATTTCTTTCTTTTAATTAAAAAAAGAAAAAGAAAAACTCAACACTTTTTGAGTATCTACTAAGATCGACAGGGGCAAGGATTCTTATTTGTGTTTTCAGATCTCTCTCTCCATTCACAAATATGTGTAAGCACTTCGTGTGTGTCGGTGTCTGTCCCAGGTAATGTGATCAAAACAGGCAAGGGCCGTGCCCAGGGGCAGTTTCTGTTCAAATGAGAACAACAGGCTCAGAGTTCAGAGGAGCTGGACTGAAACTAGGTCCCCATAATTTAAAAGTTGTTGACTTTCAACCCCGATGGCAGGAACCTGTCTGGGATCTGCAGGAGGATGGAATAAAAGCCCCATGGAAATGCTCTTTGGGAGCTCAGAGAGCCTCATGCACCAGGGGTGACTGCATTTCTTTTTCTGATTTTATACACTCTTGGCTGTTGGTTCCTGGTGCCCGGTTTTGTCCTGAGAGCTTCCTGAGTTCAGGGAGTTGGCTGGCAGCACCCTGGGGATTGGAGCAGGTCCCTGTTGGCTGTGTGTCTCCCGATCACTCGGCTGCTCACTCCCTTAGCTTTCAGCCAACAGGCCTGGTGCTGGACACACTAAGGAACCTCAAAGGAGAGATGCCTGGGAAGTGCTTCGCACAGAACCTGGAAGCTCAGTTAGGATGTCCTAGATGACAAATGCAGAAATAAGTAAGATGATTCGCCACTTGGAACTGCAAATTAGAACCACAGTGAGTTACCATTACACACCAATTAGAAGGACTAAGACTTAAAAGGCTGACCATACAAAGTTTAGAGAGGACGTGCAGGAATTGGAACTCACACGTGGCCAGTGGGCATGTATGGTCCAGCCACTTTGGAAAATAATTTGACAGTTTCTTAAAAATGCAAATATATACCTACCATATGATCCAGCTGTTCCACTCCTAGGTATTTATGTAAGAGAAATGAAAGCTTATGTGTACACAAAAGTGTTCACAGTGGCTGCATTTGTAATAGCCAGAAACTGTCCATCAGTGGGTGAACGAATAAACAATGTGTGGCATAGGAATATTATAGAATATTACTCGGCAATAAAAAGGAACGAACCATTGATACAGGCAATAACATGGATGAATCTTAGTAACTCTGCTAAGTGAGAGAAGCTGGACCCCTGCCCCCAAAAAGCGTACAGTTGACCATTGAACAACACCGCGGTTCAGAGAACCAGGCCCTGCACAGTTGAAAATTTACATGTAACTTTTGACTCCCCAAAAACTTAACTACTAATAGTCTGCTGTTGACCATAAGCCTTACCGATAACATAAAAATTCAATAAACACGTATTTTGTTACATGTATTATATACTGTATTCTTATAATAAAATAAGCTACAGAAACAAAAATGTTATTAAAATCATAAGGAAGAGAAAATACATTTACTATTCATTAAGTGGAAGTGGATCGTCATAAAAGTCTTGATCCTCATCATCTTCATGTTGAGTAGACTGAGGAGGAAGAGGAAGGGCTGGTCTTGCTGTCTTGGGATGGCAGAGGCAGTAGAACATCCACGTGGAAGTGGACCCGTGTAGTTGCAACCTGTGTTGTTCAAGGGTCGACCCTGTGTCCTGTATCATTCCATTCCATTTACGTACAAACTCGAGGAAACGCAAGCTAATCTGCAGTGATGGCAAGCAGGTCCGTGGCCCAGGGGGGAGAGTGTACAAAGAGGGTCAGGGAACTTTGGGGGGTAATAAGTATGTTCATTATATTGATTGGGGTGAAGGTTTTACAGGCGTATATGTCAAAACTTATCAAATTATGAAGTTTAAATATGTGATGTTTCTTGTTTATCAATTATACCTCCCAATAAAGCTGTTAAAAATAAAGTAATGGCAAGCCAATTTCCAGACAATCAATCAATAAGATGAATCTGACCTTGCCCTCCTTCGGGGAGCTCCTGTGGTCTGTACCCACAAATGTGGACAGTAGAATTCCAGCAGTGCGACGGGACTGCTGCTTCCCATTCTCGCCCTGTCACCAACCTTGCCGTGCCACCATGAGCCTCAGTTTTCTCCTCGAGAAATGGGAGCAACAACAGTACCTACCTCCTGGGGTTGTTGGGGAGAGAACGTGGGGAAATCCATGTAAAATGCTTAGTAAACGTGCCATCAATGGCAGCAGGCACAGGGCCCTGTGGGGCCCCAAAGGAGGGAGAGTGGAGGCTGACAAGGCGTGGCCCTGAACGGCTGGGAGCTGAGTCCTGAGAACAGGGAAGAGTCTGCTAGGCGGAGGGGTGGGGCAGGGTAGGGGAAGGACTTCCCAGGCAGAACTCTTTGGGAATGTGGCATCCAGACTCCAAGCTTCCAGAAACATCAATAGCAGGAGCGCGGTGCAGCCGGCCTGCAGGGCCACCCTGGCCAGTTAGGGCCGGGGGTTAGGCAGGAGCCCACTTGTTCACGGTCCCTGAAAAGTGCTGACTTCACCCCCCGGCCAGGGTTTCTTGATCTGGGGTCTGAGGAAGACTTCTCTGGAGGACACGACTTTTATGGGAAGTTTTAAAATCTTTGTGTAATAAAAGTAAACAAAAAAGTTTAAATCTTATATTTTGACATAGCGCTTTTCAATTGAGAGACATTTGCACCTAGTAGAAAGCTGTCATTTCTGAAGTCCGTGTTGATAGGCGTGGGGTCTAAGATTATTGTGCATCAATACCTTTCTTCTAAAAGGGTCTGTCCATGTGTCATTAGGGCTTGAGGGCCGAGGAGGACCGTGGCGAGGTGTGCATGGTCATTGTGGGTGACCTGCTCTCTAGGGCTGCAGCACAGATGGTCCAAGAGGAGGCGGCTGCTTCCAGGTGGCAGATGCCCAGGAAGGTAGGGCCAGCTGGCCAGGCAGGTCCGGCGGGCTTGGGGATGTTCCCTGTGTGGCGGGGAGAAGGCAGGAGGCACTGGGGACGGGGGAGCCCTGTGTCGGCTCCCACCTCTGACTCCCAGGGCCAGTGAGATGTTGGAGAGAGGGCGGTAGGGGACGGCATGGGGGCCATCTGTCAGCGCCCACAGTGCTGTAAAGGATGCTAGGGCGGGTCACTGGGGAAGATGAAGGCAGGTGCAGAGACAAGGGGCCTGACATCCTTTCAGCCCCACCTCACCTGGCCAGATCTTCTCAGCAGACCCTGGAGCCGCAGGCCTGGGGGCTGGCGCAGCACCTGGGGTCAGCCTTCCCCAGGCCACGTGGAGAACTCTCCTCTGGGACCAGGGCCTTGGAGGTTTCATCTGCAGGCACTTGGGGGTGTGGGTGGCGTTTTCACTGCCCCTGCATGGGGCTGCTCCCTCGGACTTCCAGAGGGTGCCCAGCACTTGCTCCCTTCTGCCCTGCACTATGCGGCTGGAGCTGAACTAGGCGATGGTAGAGGAGACAGTGTACCCCTTGAATGCAGGCTTCCATTCTCACCCACCTGGCCCCTGCCCCCTTGTCCCAGATGAGACTCTGCTGGCCCTCGGGGGTGAGGTGCGAGAAGTCCCGTTCATTCATGTTCACCCAGAGCAGGCACCGAGCTCAGTGGAGAGCAGGGGAGAGGGATTTCTAGTCCAGTGGGAACTAGGCTGAGATTGACTTCTGCACAGGACAGGGATGCATCGCATTCCGGAAAGGCTTATTGGAAGAGGCGCTCTGTGGGCTGAGCCTCCAGGAATGCCGGGTAGCCTGGAGGGAGGGGTGTAGGCAAGGGGGGACCAAAGGGGAGGGGAGGAGACGCCTCGTGAGTGCAGAGGAGACAACACCAGGCGTTCCAGTGTTCCTAGGAGGTCCAGGGTCTGTGGGGCAGAGGTGGCCTCAGGAGGAGAGGCCGGAGCACTGGTGTCCATGTGGTTTAGGGTGCCCTGTCTGCGTGGGGGGCAGCCAAGGCCCTCAGGTCCCTCAGGGCCTCTGAGGAGTGTGTTCTGCCCTCAGGTCTGTTGATTAAATAGAAGCCGCCAGTGGGTATAGCTCCAGCGAAGCCATGTGAAGTGAATACACTGCAATTTGGGGAGGGGGCAGGAGCCCCTCACTCTGTCCTGCAAAAGGAGGAAGCGTATCTGGGGAAGGAGCTGGGCCAGAGAGCAGCAGGCTTTCTCTGCCAAATACCATTTACCTGCGATGGTGGGGCTGACTTAAAATGGCTTTCGGAGCACATGTCTCGAGAGCAGTCGTCGGCTGGTCCTCTTTGCGGCTGTAATTGTAAAGTGGACCTCACAACCTCCTTGCAAGGTGGGGCTTCCTGTATAACCCCTCATTGCCAGTGCACGGGGCAGAGTGGCCCCGCAGCCTGTGTGGCGTTGGTGCCGTCCGAGGCTCTGTTTGCTTACCTCTAAGGGGGGATAAAAACCCCGTAATTGTTCCTAACTCTAGATGCAGCCACCTCGGAGGGTCGCTGTAAGATTAAATAAGATGAGCGGTGCCTGGTCCAACGGCCGCCCTGTGCTGGTTGGGATCTCCCATCCCTCCTTTGCACACACTTTCTTCTCAGAATCACCTTCTGCTGATGCCACGTAAGAGAGCATCACCAGGGTCCATCCTCTCCGTGCCCTGGACAATGGCCTCTCTGCAACATCATTGGTGATAAGTAAACAAAAGAGCGTTCCAGAATCCACTGGAGCAAGCTTTGCGATTAAAACCAGCTGCAGCTCAGTTCCTGAAATCCCATCCGAGCGTAAGAGAGCCCTGGGAGAGAGAGGATCAGGGCGGGACTGTGCGTGGCAAGGCAGGAATGAGTCACCGGGCAGCGCGTGAGCCACGGCGGGGGGAGCACGCCCCAGCCGGGACTCTGGTCGGTTTGCGGTGAGTGGGCAGCCCTGGCCAGCTCAGCGGAGCAGGAGAACCAGGATGTCGTCGCGTGTAGGGCTTCCACGGGAGCAGGGGTTCACTGGAATCTTAATCCCAAAACCTTCTGGGTTCCAGAACCAAATGTCTATGCCAGCAGTTGGGCTGGCACAGGGATGGAGTGACCAGGCACAGTGTGACTGAGGCTGCCTGGTGGCTGAGGCCTCAGCTTGTCGTCCTGAGCTCTGAGCTGAGGCCCAGATTTGCACCCTGGAGTTGCTTCCCTGGAACCTGGGTGCTTAGCGATGACGCCCACAGAGGGCTGGCTGCCCGGCTCGCCGCACTGCGTGGCCGGGAGGTGCAGGCAGGGCCACGGAACTCTGCAGCACCGTGGGGCGGGGGTGGCTGAGCGCGAAGGCCTTGGACTCAGACCATCCTGGGTTCAAGTCCTTCCAGTGCTACTTAGCATTCCTGTGACTCTGGGCAGCAACCTTAGTATCAGTTAACCTGAGTTTTCTCAGCTGTTAAGTAGGGATAATAGTAAGTGTCTCGCCAAGTCTCTGTGGGATAAATGAGTTAATAGCCATAAGTCTTTTATCACAGAGTCAGGCCCACACGGGACGCCACATAAAGCTGCCTATCACTGTCACTATTATTGATCCCGGATCCATGGCTTTGGGGCAGGCTCTTCGCTTCCCTCAGTCTCAGTTTCCATCTTTGTGAAATGGGACGAATGACGCCAGCCACGTGACAGTTGTCCTGTGAGCCTGACTGTGCCCCTTCCTTGCTCGGAAGGGGTTTCGTGTCATGTCTGAGGGGTGTTTCCTTGCGGTATTTGGTTAGGTCCAGAGCAGGATTCTTAGAGGTGCCCCTAGATCATCGGATGGCAAAAAGTATTTCCATGTTTGCAAATTCCCAGGGCATTTTAAAATTGCTGTTGGGATGTTGGAGGGATTGAGGCAGGAGGCTGTCCTAACCTGGGCCTTGTGGGGTGTCTGCCCCTCACTTGTGGCCCTGCCGAGCCAAGAAGGGACACCACCCAGCAGCCCGAGCTGTGCAGGACTCAGGATAGGGAAGGGACAGGGCAGGGGTCTAAGCCAACTCACCCCAGGCGACAGGGCTCTGAGCCCCAGTTGGCAATCCGTGATGCCGACCCGGCAGGCAGTCAGCACCAGGCATTCTTGTCCATGCCAGTAGCCTGTCCTTCCTGCAAGGCTGGTCCCCAGAGACCAAATTGCAGCTTGGCCAGTTGCTCCTGGGCCTGGAATCAGGGCAAAGGGAGCTGGTGTCCAGAGGGACAGTCACAGTCTTCAGTGGACAGCCTGTGTGGCTCCAGCCTGGGGGCCTCACGTCTATTCTTCCCTGTCCCCTGCTCTGCCTTGGGTCACAGGAGGGCCAAGCCCTGCAGGCTGCGTGGCCCAGGCTCCCCTGTGCTGGCTTCTGGCAGGGCCGGAGGTAGGTGCGCAGGGTTGAGGCAAGAGGAAGGCCGGGAGTTCCTCTGATAGCCTCTCCGCCCTGGGTAGGGTCTTCTGCAGCCGTTGTGTCTCCTTTGGGGCTCCAGTTCCTGCTGCTTAGTGTCCCCCAACCTGGGTCTGGTGACATTACCTCCCCCTTTGTGTCTCCAGCCTAGTGGATGAACTCTGGGATCCCTCGGCTCTGTGCGGCCCCTTCCCCCCTCGTTACGTGCCTTCTGGTCCGTAGCTGGACTTAGAGTGGGTTTCCTCTGCCCGGTTGGACCCTGCCCAGTACAGACCTGCGATCCTCCCAGGGGCAGTTCTGTCGGATGTCTGGATGGTAGGTGAAGTGGAGGACTTTATTTTGGAGGCCATGTAGTCTAGGGAGACAAACACGGGCTTTGGAGTCCAACAGATCCACGGCAGGGGCTCCACGCGCCTGACCCCTGCAGCCCCGTGGCATTCTGGGAGGAGGCCACGCTGCTGTGCCGTGGGAGGGGAGCTTGCCCAGCTCCCGGCTAACGGCGCGGAGCCCCCTTCTGCCTCTGCTGCCCCCGAGGTGGGCTGCCTCTCACACCCAGCTGCCAGGAGGACTAAAGGGGGCGGTTTTGGACAAGTGCCTGACAGTGTAGGCATCTCATTCTTCCATAAACGTTAGCACCCTCCTCTTCCCTCGCTGGTCTTGCCTGTTCCTGCAGTCTACACCACCTTCTCCAGCACCCTCAGTCAACCACACACTTCTCCATGACACTTCAGCTTCCTCATTTCGCCCTGTACTTTCCTTGCGATTATATTTAAGGTCTCCCTTTCTGAGGAGACGACTCGGGCCTGGAGCTCAGGTTCTAGAAGCTTCTCCTAAAGGGCACCCGCACTGTCCCCTCCTGGGGAGGCCGTGCCTCCAGCTGTGCCCACAGGGCCCGCCCCCGGGGACTGGTTGGTCTCCCAGACCAGTGGCTTTGGACCCAGGTTCCGTCTTCTGAGCACGTGTCTGATCTCCGGACTGCTCCGTCTTCTGCCCCAGCCCAGGTTTTCCATCATCAAGACAAAAAAAAACAAAAATCACTTCTCTTTCGGCTGTCATTTGTGATAACCACACGGGCGCTGAAACCCAAGGCTGTTTTCTTTCTAACTGTCTCCTCCGCAGACCAGCGCCGGCCTGAACCGGAAATGGTCAGCATCCCCTGGGCCAGGCCCCTCGCTGACTCAGCGGGGCCTGCTCAGAGCCGAGCCCAGAGCCCTGGTCTCCTGCGGCCACACCCAGGGATGGCCCCAGAAGTGCCTTGGAAACAGAAGCAGCTTATTGTTTACCCTGAGCCTGTTGGCTTCTTGCCATGTTTGAAAATGCTTGGAAAATGCATATATTTTTTTAATACTATCTCCAGAATGGGCACAGTGGCTCACGCCTATAATCCCAGCATTGTGGGATCGCTTGAGGCCAGGAGTTCAAGACCAGTCTGAGCAACAGAGCAAGACCCCTGTCTCTTAAAAAAAAAATAAAATAAAACGCCCAACAAAAATTTAGCTGGGCCTGGTGGTGTGCACCTGCTGTCCCAGCTACTCAGAAGGCTGAGGTGGGAGGACCTACTTAGCCCAGGAGTTCGAGGCCACAGTGAGCTAAGATCGCACGACTGCACTTCAGCTGAGCAAGAGAGCGAGACCCCGTCTCTTAAAATATATATACTGTCTGCATTTAACCAATCTAGAGATGAAAGTTCTCTCCTGTAGCCTCCCCTTGTCCTGGGCCACATGCAGCTGCCGTCTCTGCGCTGACCCTCCAGCCTCAGCCCACCTCTGTTCAAGTGCTTCCCTCTTCTGCTCACCCTGGCCGGGGTGGTCTGCCTGGAGCTGTGTCACCCTCCCTCCCAATACTTGCTGGCTCCCCATTGCCCTCAGGGTCAAGTCCAGCATCCTGGACGTGGCTCCTAAGGTTCTCTGACCTGGCCCTTGCCCCCCACTCCAGCTTCCTCCATTGACTACCCCTGTTCCCGTGCTCCAGCCTCAGCTTCCCGTGTCCCTCAATCCCTCCCCCAGTGCACTGGGAGCCCACTCCCGTGCCTTCTTTGTGGCCCCGTGGCCCTCTCGTCCCCTCTCACACAGCTCACACTGGCCTGTGCTGTAGCTGCCTGATCTGCACCCCTGACTGGGCAGGGAGCCCCCCCGGGGCCAGAGCCACACCTGGTTTATCTCCGGATCCTCAGCACCTGGCCCTCCGTAGCACTTGTATGCACAAACTCCTTGGTCTAACAGCCCGTGACCCCTGTCCCTCCCTACGCCAACCTTGAGATGGTGAGAGATGCGGTCTGGATGCAGGTCCCTAGGGAGGGAAAGCCTCTGCCTGACACATGCATTTAGGAAAAAGGGAACCGCTTCAAGCATGGCATGTACCCCAGGATCTAGGTAGGTGGCGTTTTCATTACTCATTAATCCAGGTATTATTCCCGCTTTCCAGATGAGGAAGTGGATACCCAGAGAGGTTAAGTGACTGGCCAGATGTCACACAGCTAGTGAGTCTTTGGGCTTGGACCACCGGGATCAATTCTAGGTCTTTCTGACCTCGAGGCCAGCCTTGTCCTGGACACATGCCTGTGGGGTCACTTGGCCAGCTAGCTCGACTGGCAGCTGGGCTTTCTGCAGTTGCTGGTTGCAGCCTGGGACCATCCAAGACAGGGGTTGGCACACAGCAGCCCGTAGGCCAAGGCTGGCTTGTGGTCTGTTTTTGTTCAGCCAGTGAGCTGAGAATGGCTCTTGCGTTTTTAAAGAGTTGTAGAAACGAGGAAGACTATACAACAGGGACTATTTGTGGCCCACAGAGGCTAAAAAGGTTTGCTGGCCCTTTACAGGAACAGTGTGCCCCCTGCCCCCTTGCTGATGTAGCATGTCCCCTGACCATCCCCCTTTGGAAGTGGTTCAGGGAGTGACTGGCAGCTGCGAGTAGTTATGGCCGAGGGAGCTGACTGACCGCCCGCCGCGAGGGCGCCGCGATGCGGGAAGCGGTGCTCAGCGCTGGCTGAGGGGGTCCCACGGGCAGAGGAAGGAGCTGGGGCCCAGACCAGGCTGACAGTCTGAGGGCAGAGGCTGGTCCCCAGGCCCAGCTCTGGCCGGGCTTGACCTGGCTCACAGGGCTCTCTGTAACAGGAACCCTCTCAGCCCAAATCTCGGGGGTCCCTCAGAGACTCCCTGTTCAGCATCCACAGTGTGCAGACGGGGATACTGAGGTCCAGAGGGGCAAAGGCATTTGCTCAGGGAAAATGTTCAGACTCCAAGTCCAGGACTTTCTCCTGCTGTCCCCACCGTGGCCACAACTGGGCATTTAGGAAGTCCCCACCCCTCTTCCAACCCAGCACTGCGGGTCACTTCATCTGCTCACTCGTCCCTCCGTTGACATTAATTTAGGGCTGGTGACTTGTCTCGGGAGGCCTAGAGCAGGATTCTCCTGGGGCCAAGGGACTGACAGGGGCCTGCGGATAGAATTCAGGGGCCCCTGAACTTACTAACGCCGTCCCACTGACCTCCGACAGCATGTCCTTGAATTACGCACAAGGCAAAACCAACCCCCTCTGGCATTGGCAGCACCTGGAACTTTGTCACATGTTTGTTTTTGGCTCCATCATGGTTGTTGCTGGTGTCTTGACATGTTGTTTATGCTCAGCCCATTGTTAAGTCTTGTGATTTAATGTGTTAATAAAGAAGTGCATGTGTGTGTATCCCATGAGTTTGATTTTTAGTATTTTGTTACTAGGTTTTATCACGATTGTTTCCTTTGCAATTCATTGCACTTTATTCTTGGCATTTAAAGCCCTTACTCTGAGAAGAGGTTCACGGGAAAGTTTAGCCCTCTCCCCACGCCCCTCCTGCCGACCCCCCTTGTGGCTCATCGACCTGCAGCCACACTGTGTTCTATGTGCAGCTTCTCTGTCCTGCAGAGAGCTTCTCTAGGGCAGGGACAGTGCCTGCTGCCTGTTGGTTGGTGCCATGGCTCGGAGCTTTGTTCCTGTTTGTGTCATTGAATTAAAGCCAAGTGTTTTGGCAGGACAGGCCAAGAGGCGGCCTCCTGAACGGTGCCTGCAACCTCGCCCAGCCCACGGGACCCATCAGTCTGAGGCCCCCACACCCCGTTCGTCCTGCTGGCCCTTGTGTTCCATGTGACGCACCTGGGGTTCGCCAGACCCCCGCGCCTCACGGGCCACGGGCATGTCCGATGAGAAGGCTTTGCTGTCCAAAGCCTTGCTGCGTTTTGGTGGTTAGAGCCGTGGGGCCCCACTGTCCTGTCATCTGAAACACAGGGAGACTTGTTTCTGTCCCTCCCATTCCTTGCTTTATAAAAATAAAAGCTGAGCTTTTGGAAGCCAGTCAAGCCACACACTAGACAAGAAATTAGAGCTACAGCAAACCAATTTAAATGCCTCACATTCTAATGTGCTTTTCAAAAACAGGGAGTGGCTACAGGGGACATATTAAGTTGTTAGAAAAAATCAAAACAACTCTGGAAGGAAAACAACACACAGGGAGAATCTCGGGCCCAGTCGCAGAGCGCAGCCCGCTGGGTCAGCAGCCCTTCCCCCGGCCGACCCCTGCCGGACCCTCGGCCCAGTGGGGGGTGTCCTGGTTCTCAGCGGGTGCTTGTGGAACAGCCAACTGATGACTGAGAAGAAAGAACCAATAAACAATTTAGCCAATGTCAAGGAAAGGTTTTATTTATATTTTCTCATTGTAAAGTAGTAATTGACCTTTCCAGAAAATTCACAAAATGACTAAGAGAAAAAATAAGGACAAAAACCTTCCAGTGGTGGTCCCATCAACCACAGATGATCGTCCTTAACCAAGTGGCCTCCAAGGTCACTGTGCCCCTGCCCACGCCAAGGAGAGAGGGACCACAGGGCTGCATGGGATGTACTTTGGGGCCAGGCCTGGGAGTGGCCAGGGCCACTCTGCCCACACGCCCTGGCTCTGGCCCCGTCACACGCACCCTCTGATGACAAGGCTTCCCAGCCTTTTTCTGAGTGTTGTTTTTTGTGGTTGTTAATGCTTCATTTTGCTTTTATTAGCTTTAGAATTGTGACTACTCAATATATAATTTTGGCTCATTTTTTTGTATTATCCTTATATCTTAAAAATTCCCCTTCGTAAATTCATGTTAAGCGTTGGTTGCATAATATTCAAAAGTGCAAGTATACCGTATTTTAATGAACTAACCCCCTGTTATTGCGCACTTAGGTTGTTTCTAGTTTTGTTTTGTTTTGCGATTTTATATAATGATGTGGTGAGCTTTTTGGTGCATTAAACTTGTACCCATTCTGGGCTAGTTCAACACCATTGGGCTTACTCTGTGCAAGGCATTGTGGGAGGTTGGAGGATAAGCCGGACACAATCCCTTCCCATAAAACACGCGTATCAGTAACTTTAATCCAAAGCACGCTATAGTTACTACAAGCAGACAACTAGAACTGGAATACGGAAGGGTTTTGCCTAGGCTTTGAGAAAGTCACAGGAGAAAACCTGAGACTTTGCAGCCACAACCCAGGGTGAGCCCCGGGGTGGGCAGTCGAGCAAAGGGAGTTGGCTTGGCGGGTGACCTATGCCAGCAGGCGGGCGTCCCCTAAGGCAGAAGCAGCAAGTGGGTCGCAGAGCTAGCACTAAGCCAGCTGATGGGCAGCAGCTGCCGTGGACCCAGCGCGGTGGAGAAGCAGGGACAACACGCTGCTAACATGGCCATCCCAGCCTGAGAGGGTCATTGACCTCAGGTGGAGCTCAGGGCTGGCGTCAGCTTGGCCGATGCCTAAAACTGTGTTCCTTAGGTCGAGACCTCCCTGATCTATTCAAGTCAGTTTTCATCACGGGTCCAGGCCTTCAGCCTGAACAGACAGAAGAGATTTGCCCAGGAGCCCCAGGCTGGAGGAAGAGGGAGCCGGGAAGCTGAGGGGCTAAAGAGGAAGACGCTTTGCCAGCCCGGCGGCACCCTGAGCTTGTCTCCTGGCCAGGGGCAGCGAGAGGCCGGACCTGCTCTCCTTCCTGCCATCTCTAGAGCGTTGGCTGTGTGACAAACACGCTGGCTGTATCACTCAATTAGGAGCACAGGGAGGGTGTTGCTGGTGGGGCCTGGGCCTGTCCCCACCTGCCAGCCTGCCTGGGGGCCTCCCGAAGCCCCCGCTGATCCGCTGTGGTCCTTCCCCAGCCCCCGCAGGTGCCATGACTCAGCAGCCCCAGGAGGGCTTCGACAGGAGCGTGGAGGACGCCCAGGCGTGGATGACGGCCGTGCAGGAGCGGCTGCAGGTCAATGACAACACCCAGGGGCCCCGCGGGGCCCTGGAGGCCAGGCTGCGGGAGACAGAGGTATGTAGAGGCGTGGCCTCGGGTCCCTGTGGCCTGGGCCATCCGTGCCCCTCCCCTGGGACCTCAGGTTTCCCGCTGGGATGGGCTAGACGGTGCTTCTCAAACTTTGATGTGTGTGCGGATCTCCTGGCGATTTTGTTTAAATGCAGAGTCTAATCAGGTGGGTGGAGGTGGGGCCCAGAGCCTGCGTTTCTGAAGAGTTCCAGGTGATGCTGTGGTTGCTGGTCCGTGGGCCACACTCTCGGTGAGGGACTAAGAGCATGCCCTCCGACCTCCCGTCCCGGCAGGGGCACCCATGCAGCCAGGTGGGTCCCCCCATCCCCGGCCGGCTCCTTCCTTGCTTCGGTGTGGCTGGGGTCCCTGCCTGGTCTGGGTTGGCCAAGGTCTGCCTTCAGCTGGGTAAGGAGGGGGCTTTGCCCAGTGACAGGAGTGACTCCCTGAGCTGCTTCAGAGCCAGGGTCTCACTTTACCCACCCACCTGGCGCAAGGCAGTTTCTCAGTCCAAGTAGCACTAAAGGGCTGGTACCCAGTGCCTGGCCGGGCATCATGGTGCCCTGGTCTGAAAGTAGGCTGCTGGGGACAAGGGAAAGAACCCTGAACTAAGAGTCAGAGACCTGAGTTGTAATCTCCATGCTGATGCTAGAGTGCTGTGTGACTTTGACCAAGTCTCTGTCCCTCTCTGGACCTCATTTTCCCATCTGTAAATGGAGCAGTTGACTTACACACTTCTGGGGTCACATCCATTTAACTATCCCATAATTCTACTTTATCACCCAACAATGGTTGCTCTTAGAGGAGGACCTACCTTCTCCTGTGGCAAACCCATCACCCAGCCAGGCTGAGAGCGGTGGTGACCCCACACCTGGCTCCCTGTGTGCTTCCTTTTTTGCATGTTGCCTTACTGATTTTGTGCATTTTGTTACAAATATTTCATGCTGTTTTTGGAAGTGACAGTAAAAATTAAGCATTTACATTGCCTTTTCAGAGTCAGTGTTTGGTTTAAGCATCACCAGAACATCAGGAGGCAGGAGCCATTATCTGCATTTTACAATTGGGGAAATTGAGTCTGCAGGTACCACTCCCTCTGCCTGGAGGGCTTTCTCACTCACGTTCTAGCTCCCTTCTCTGCTCACTTCACCATCTGGGGGGAAGCCTCCCTGACAGATCACAAAGAGCAGACCACCCCTTCTTTCTGCCATCCAGCTATGAGGCTATGGACGTGGGTGAGGCACACCCTGCTCTTGAAGCTTCACGGCTTAGGAGAAGACAGGTATGCAAATAACCAGGGTAGCCACACAAGCATATAAGGAATATCCTTAACATGAGTTTTGTGATGCTATTCTCCTCCTCTAAAACCTTCCATGGCTCCCTATTGCCCACCAAAGAAAACCAAACTTCACCTGGCATCAAAAATCCTCCACTATCTACATGACCCTGTTTTCCAGCCTCAGCTGCCCCCATTGTCACATCTCCCAAGCTCACACTCTCCTGTTGGCAGAAAACCCCCTTGATTTCCTATCATCGAGCCTTTGTCTCGGTGTTGCCTCTACTTGGAATGCTGTTTTGTTTGAGTCTGGGTGTGCATGAGAAATGAAACACTCCCTCATCCCTGAGTCTCTCCTGACCAACCTTTCCCCTCACTCAACCCTGACACACGACCTGTTCTGTCTGAGCATCGCAGCCCTGCACGTGCAGCCACTGTCTCAGGGCGCTTAGCACTTGGACCTTTGCACCTTTGTGGCAGCTCTTTACCTCCTGGCGGTGGGTCTGGCTTAGGCGAAGGAAGGGCAGCCCTTAGGAAGGGCCGTCAGCTAGGCCAGGGTGGACGGGCCAAGGCAGAGAGAGAACTTCCATCAGGTGAGCCCCAGGTGAGTCCCGGCAGAGAGGAGTCACGTCCTGGGCTCTCTGCCACTGTTTCCTCCCACAGGGCTCAGGTGTGCTGCATTTTCTATGTGCTCTGACATTTCAAAACCAATTTCACAATAAGGAAGAAAACATTTCTCTCTTGCCATCTGGGAAAGGAGCAGCTGGGGCCTTCCCCACCCACCCGCGGAACTTCCCCTGGGTTCCCTTGTGGGTCCTTCACCGACTCAGTTAAGCATGTCATGTCTCCAGTGCTACGGTGACAGGGACACGGATTCCAATCCCGTTCTGTCCCTTAGCAGCTGTGTGGCCGGGAATGGGTCCCATGCCCTCCTGGAACCTCATTTTCCCATCTGTAAAGTGGGGAAGGGCCCCCTCGCCCTTGTGTTGCCAAGTGGGTTCAGGAGACGCGAGACTCCTCGTGCAGTGGAAGCCTTCCGTGCAGGGCGGCCGGAGAGACCGCGGCTCCTGAGGCAGGATGCACAGGGCTCAGAGGCTGAGGGCTCGGGTGCTGGGGCCAGGAAGCGTGGGCTCCAGTACTGCCGTGGCTGTGGCACCTCAGGAGAGATTTCCAGAGCTCCCTAAACTTCAGCTTGCTCCTGGGAAAAGGGACAGTCGCTGCCTTGCAGGAAGGAGGGAAGACTAAGGCAAATAATCTATGTCCGTACTTGGCACAGTGCAGGGCATTGTAGCAGAGCTGGGCACACAGGGGCGGTTGTTCCCTGTGGTTTTAGAGGCTGAGATACATACCACGTGTGCTGTCCCTGCCAGCCCGAGCCCCCAGGAGCTGGTCTTGCGTCTTGTTCTCTTCGCTCTCTGGTTCCTAGCCTCCCCGGCCTTGCACCTGGGTCCTGGCCTCAGCCAGGCAGCTTCCTCACAGGCCCCCTGGCCCCGTCCTGGTCAGGGGCACCCTAGGATTTCCAGGGGCTTAGCTTGCAAAAGCCAAATGCACCCATTCCTAAATACATCTTGCTCCCCTACCTTTGCACAAACCCCCTTCGCTAACTGTCGCACTATCTCTAAGGCTTGCTTGCTGAGGCTACCTCCTCCATGAAGCCTCCTTGGATTTCCCCTATCCCTCCTTGAGCTCCCATGGTGCTCTGTGGTCTCTTATGGCTCTTTTTGCCGTCGTCTGTGCTCTTGTCTGCAGCCCTCCCTCCCCCAGCCTGGAAGCGCCGGGCTATGTCCTGTCCATCCAGGACCCCCGGGCCCAGCAACTGCTCAGCTGCTGGTCAGCTGGTCTTGGCTGTGTTCAGGGAAAACCCTAGTAAACCCCATTCCTCCACTCTCCCGGTCTCCTGGTACTCCTCCCTGAGATTTTTCCTCCCTCCAGTCCCCACGTTACCACTGCCCTCATTGGCTGCTTCAAATCGGAGTAATTTTGTGGCCGTAGTTCTAGTACTCCTGCCCAGGGGCAGAGCAGCCTTTGCCAAGCACTCCTGGACCACATCCTTGCTGGCGACAGGCTACAAAGAACCTTGTGCGCCAGCCAAAGAGCAGAGTCATCACGGCAGCGAAGGAGGGTGGAATCTACTTCTCAAAATTCGCCTCTGGCAGCTCAGCCACGGCCTCTGGCCTCTCCTGGCTTCAGCCCCACAACAGACGTCCCACTGGACGGTGTTTCAGGAAGAGCTCTCCGTTCAGCAGGGAGGCATCGAACTCGCTTGAAAAGGGCAGGGGGCCTCAGGGTCTCCACGTCCACCCCTCCCGTCCCCCAGTCCAGCCTGTGTCCCCAGTACGAGGACAAGGAGGGCCAAGGTCCACAGGCCTGGGGCAGATCATGCAATCAGGATGCCAAGCTTTGGACTGTCGGGACTTTCCGGACCTGGCTGGCTCCTCCTGGGTGCGGCAAAGAGAGATTGAATTTCTCTTCTTCCCCGAAGTCGTTGGCACCCTGGGTTTATAGAGCGGGACTCCCCCCAAGCTGAAATTGGGCAGCAGGTGTAGGGGAGGCCTCTGACTGCTGCAGAGACTCTTTCTGCAGTGCTCGTGGTTTCTGTGAGTCCCTGGCGGCCTTGTTTGTAAAACTGGAGTTATCACGATGCCCATCCGGCCGTCTCGAGGAGTACGAAGTCTCCTTCACAGCCCTGGGAGTCTGAAGTAACATCTTCTTCTTATTCTTTTTCATCAAATTAAACCTCCCTCTGGATGGCGAGAAATCCATCCTCAGCCACGTTGGGGGACCCTGCTCCCAAGTGGTATGAAATGGCCCAGGTGGGCAATCATACTCAGTCCAGAACATTCCGCAGTGGCCCTTGGATCTTTAGCCCATGCTAGCTACTTTTGTCTTGCACGTCACTGCTTACTGCTGAGAAGGACTCGGGGGTCCCTGTCTGGGCGCTCGCTGCAGCCACTACCCTCTGGGACCCTGCCACGTCCTCTACTTGGACAAATAAACTGTCTTTGTCTCGGGGACGCTCTCATCTCTCCACTCTACCTGCGCCCCACGCCCTCGTGTGCACACAGAGGCAAGCTGTGGAGGGAGCTTGTTTAATCTTGTTCTTTGATAACACATGTAGGACGGCAAGTCCCTTTGTGGGGGACCATCATCATCATCAACCATTAGCATACGAAGTGGCAAAAAGGATTGGGACCAGTGCCCAACTGCTTAACAGTTTACAAAGTACACTAACTTATATCCATGTTTTAATTAATAGTCTTTTAAAAATTATTATTATAACCCTGTGAGGTAACAAAGCAGATTGTTATCACTGTCTCAGAATGGGAAAGGAAGACCCAGAGTAGTTGAGTGACCTGCCTGGTGTTGCACAGCTGTCAGTGGGGCAGCATTTGAGATGTCAGGAGCCCTTCGTCCACCCCATCCACAGAATAGGGTCAGAGACAATCAGGCCATGAGGGATCTGGGCTTGAGCTTTAGGCAAATGTGTGCTCTCAGGAAATATGACCCAAAGGCAAGCACAAGATGCCAATGCCCAGGTGCGGTGGCTCACGCCTGTAATCCCAGCGCTTTGGGAGGCTGAGGAGGGAGGATAGCTTGAGGCCGGGAGTTTGAGACCAGCCTGTGCAACATAATGAGACCCCATTTCTACAAAAATTTTTTAAAAAATTTAGCCAGACATGGTGGCACACGCCTGTAGTCCCAGCTACTTGGGAGGCTGAGGCGGGAGGATCGCTTAAGTCCAGGAATTGGAGGTTTCAGTGAGCTATGATCACACCACTGCACTCCAGCGTGGGCAACAGACTGAGCGAGATCCTGTCTCTAAAAAGAAAAGATAATACTAATAGGGAACAATTAGTGACTGAGAACGTGGCGTGGGCCAGGCAGTGTGCTAAGGGCTCCCCCCGCATCGCCTAACGCTCACTACAACCGGCAGCACAACCGTGGTCTTCCCCCATTTCATAGGCCTGGAGAATTGACGTGCGCTGACGAAGGTCACACAGGTAGTAGGAGCGGCACTGGAACTGGATTCCAGGCATATCTGACTACAGAGACCGAGCCGTAGCTGCTAGCGAACTGGGCTATAACCGTGAATCGTGCCCAGAGCTAGCGCTGAGTGGAGACTGAGGATGCGCAGGATATCCTGCGTTAGTCTCCGTCCTCCAGGAAGCTGATGGCAAGATGAGATTCAATGTGCGCGCATTTATTAGGGGAGCGCCTCGAGAGAAGATGGGGAGGGAGGGAGCTGGGAGAGGCTGGGAGAGCCGGGTGAGAGGGGTGCAGGCCTGGCCCCAAGGCAGGAGAGCGGGGAGGGAGGTGGAGGCAGGAGGCTGCGTCTCACACTGCCATGGATTCTGAGAGTTTGCAAGGCTGCAGGCTGTCCTTGAGTTAAAGTCACTCCCCCAGCGTCTCCCAGGAATGGGCCTGCCTTGGTGTTTCCACTGTGCTTGGTCTCGGTGGGGGCGTGGGGAGGGGAGCCGCCTGGCAGCGAGGCCTTGGCGCAAACTGCAAAAGCAGAGATGATTCCGGAGCCTCAGCTGGGGCCCTGGGTGGAGCCGGCTCCCTGCAGCCCACCTGAGAGGCAGATGCTCAGATGTGCTGTGACATGCACCTTACATGCATTTTCTCATTAATCCTGACAAAACTTCGGAAAGGTAGATACGATTAATACCTCCACCTTATGGATAAGAAAACCGAGTCCAAGGAGAGATGAACCTCATCTGAGTTCGCACAGCTGGAAACCGGCCCAGTGGGGCAGAGAAAGAACTCGGTCTCATCAGGGGACACAGGGCAGTTCTCTGCCAACCTCTGCGGTTCCCGCCTGCCACCCTCAGAGACCCTGGCAGGTTGCCCAGGGCCCCAGTAGAAGCTGTGCAGGTGCAGGGGCCGCCATGTGAACCCCAGCTCCTCTGGCCTCCGGGTCCTGGCTCTGTCTGCATTTGCCTCACCCCGGAAACTGGCTTTTGTGTCCACAACAGAAAATATGCCAGCTGGAGCCCGAGGGGCGTGTGAAGGTGGCCCTGGTGCTGCGGGCGGCTGAAGCCCTGCTGGCATGCTGCCCCAGGGACCAGAGGCCCGAGATCCTGGCCCGGCTGAAGGACATCAAGGCCCAGTGGGAGGAAACGGTCACCTACATGACTCACTGTCACAGGTAGGGTGGCCAGGGCCGGGGACCTCTGCCCAAGGGACATTTCTCCAGTCCTGGGATTTCTGGGGACAGCATGTTCTCTTGGGATTTGGGCCAGCCTTGCCTGCCTCTTTCTAATTATAATCAAGCTTAATGATGGTAAGAGACACTGAGAGCCCGGCGTGTTTTCCCAGCAATTCTTAACAGACTTGGCTGTGAGCACGTCCTGCAGCAGAATGACAGAGTGGCTCTGGAGAAAGAAGGCCAGTTGCCCTGCTGGCACTGCAGCCCAGATTCCCCACCTGTACCAGGAAGCCAGGTGGTGGTTGTGTGGGGTTGGGGGAGGAGCAGAGACTCAGACCTGGCATTGACTCTTGCCCCACTGATCACTTCCTGTGTGGCCTCAGGAAAGTTACTTGACGTCTCTGAACTTCAAGTGCCTCCTCTGCACAATGGGGGTAATCAAATGCTCCTTGGAGGGCATCAGGAGGATGGAAGGGGATAGCCAAGGTCAAGAGCAAGGCACAGTGCTTGGCACAAAGTAGACCCTCAGTAAGCAGGAGCTGCCAGCGTCCTCTCCATTCTTACAGAGCAGGACTGTGAATGGAGACGGGAATGACATTTGCATGGTGCTTCCTGCTTTCCACACCCTTGCACTTAAATTCCAAGCAAAATGGCTTAATGTTGGCTGGGGAGATACAGCCACCTTCACGCTACAGATGGGGAAATAGAGGCAGGCGAAGAGGCAGGCTTATGAAGTGAGTTCACACCCCCCTGGAACCCACGCACAGGCCCCCAGCCTTCCATCCCCGTTGGGTATAACGAGCCCGCAGACACAGTGGTGCTCTGCAGGTGACCGCACACGTTCCCAGCGGCCGTCTCCTGAGCGTGTGCTAAGGGCAGGGGCCGCTGTGTTCAGAGTCCCAACGCCACAGAGAAATGATTGGGGGTGTCCGTGCATGGATAGTGGGAGCCAGGGCCAGAATTTGGGATGCTGGGGCTGAAGGGCTCCCCAAGCTGCCTCCCCAAGGCTGGTGGTTCTGGGAGCGAGTCTGGAATCTGGGGTACCTGGCCTAAGCCTCACTGCACAGGAGGATCTTATCCAAATCTGGGTGGCAACTCTGAGTCCAGAGCAGGTGTCATTGTGCCCCCGTCCCACAGCGCCCTGGGATTGGGGAGGGCCACAGCCTCCCACCCAGAAGCCGGTGGGTCCCCTCACAGCCCGAGGTCTCTGCCCACAGCCGCATCGAGTGGGTATGGCTGCACTGGAGCGAGTACCTGCTGGCCCGCGACGAGTTCTACCGCTGGTTCCAGAAGATGACGGTCACGCTGGAGCCCCACGTGGAGCTGCAGCTGGGCCTGAAGGAGAAGCAGTGGCAGCTGAGCCACGCCCAGGTGCTGCTGCACAACGTGGACAGCCAGGCCGTGCTCCTGGACCGGCTGCTGGAGGAGGCCGCCTCCCTGTTCAACAGGATCGGGGACCCCAGCGTGGATGAAGACGCCCAGAAGAGGATGAAGGCCGAGTACGACGCAGTGAAGGCCAAAGCCCAGGTGAGGCTTGCTGGGCTCTGTCTCCACCCACCCACCCATTTATCCCCCCATCTGCCCATCCAGCCACCTGTTTGCCCACTAACTGTCTGTCCATTTACTCACCCAACACCCTCCATCCACCCGCCCCCATCCGTCTACCTACTCACCTGTCTCCCCCCACTAAACTACCGATCTCCCACTCACCGTCCCCCCACCCCATCTTGCCTACCTGACCTTGTACCCATCCACCCACCCTCCTACCCATCTATGACTCGCTCATCCACCTGCCCTCCTCCAAGCTACCCAAGCTCCTATTCATCCCTTCAACTACTTAGTCGCCCGCCCACCCGTCCATCTACCCCTCAACCCACCCACCTCTGCACCCACCTTCACTCCTCCCGCCCTCCACCGCCTAAGTACTCACTGTCTGCCATCTACCGTCACCTAACTGCCCACCCGCCATTGTCTACCTTCCAGACCTCCCGTCTTGCTCAGTGCTTACTGCGCATACGGCCTGGTGACCGGCTGACTGCGACGTTTGCTCTCACCCGAACAGCTTCCCTCCTCTCCTCCCTTCTCTTTCTCTCCCTCCGGCCTCCCTTCCCTCCTCCTCCTGCCCAACCTTCCCTGCTCTCTCTAGCCCTGCCCCATCCCTCTGTCCAGCTTTTGTTTGCATTCCTCACCTCATTCCTGCCTTGATTTTGAGACACTTCGTTGAGTTATTAGGTTCTATTATTTTTCTTTTTAGAAATTCTATTTAGTTCTTTACTATGTCCACCTGTTCTTTTTCTTTTTAATTATGTCGTCGTCCCCTGAGATTTTGCAGTCCCCCCAGACGCAGCGTATATTCTTACTCATTCCGAGCGTACCTACCTTACAGTCTCCACCGGGTTGTCCTGGTAGCTGAAGTTCCAGGGTCTAACGCTATTGTCTGTTGTGTCTCCTGACATGGCGAATTATTTCCTTGGGGGCTTTGTAACTTAGAGCTGTCGGCTCGTGCTAAGCAGGGTTTTATCTGCAGAATCCCGTGGCTGGGACATACCCCGGGGGGGCTTTGTGTCAGCCTTGGCTGGGCTTCCCTGGAGATTTACCTTCCTGGTTTCTGTTTTCATGCTACTGTGTTAATTTGGGGGTTCCTGATAGAGTGGGCACCCTAAATGTGAACCCCAAGGCAAAATCATGCAATAGGCTCCAGCTCCATATTCCGAAAGGTGATTGGGCTTTTTTTTTTTGGTTGGTTGGTCAGTTTCTTTTTTAAGCTCAGGCTAAAACATGTAAAGCTTCCTTCTCATGTTATGTTTGTGGAAAGATTTTTTCTAGTTCACCCTTGGCTGGGTGGGGGGCAGCCACTTGAGGTTCTGCCTTTCCACAGTGGTCTCTGCTTCCTCTGGGGCCAAATGTTACTTCTTACTCTGCCTTGAGCATTAAACCCAAGCTTCTAGTAACCGAGACTTCAGGCACATGTGTGAGTTTCACAGGCTGGTTTCCATAGCATCTGCACTCCTGGTCCATGGGGACATCCCTCACCTTGGTACGATGTGGGTCTCTGTTTTAACAACGCTTGTTATGTCTTATCCAGCATTCCTGGCTCTCTGTAGGGGAAGGGCATTCAGGCTATCTAGTCTGCCACAGCGCTGGATCTAGAAGCCTCCTGGGTTCTTCATGCTGATAATTTAGGGGACATAAATTCTGTAATGAGCAGAGATAAGGATTCCATCAGGAGCAAGACTCTGGCCCGCGACAGCCTGGGGAGGGACCTGGGCTCCGGGCCAGGCACTGCTGCTTCCCAGCTGTGTGGCCTTGAGGCAGCTCACCCTCCCTGTACCCAGGTCACGAGGCTGTGTGAGCTGCACATGAGCTCTTTGAAAACTGGTACGCGTTCCCCAATGTAAAGGATCAACTCTATTGTCAGCAGCAGTGAGAATAAAGAGAAGCAACAATGGTGTTTGGCATACAGCAGGTGCTCAGAACTAGTTATTGAATGAATGAGAACTCTGCCCCTGCAGCTTGAAGGTGAGCCATCCCCAGGGCCCCAGAGGGGGGCGACAGGAGGCTCCTGGAGTAGCTACACGGGAACCCAAATGGATGGGCACAGCAGGGGTCCCGCCTGGCTCTTGCACATGTAGCCAGTTGGCCCTTATCTGGCCCTGCCAAGTCCCAAGAGGCAAAGGCAGGCTTAACAGCCATCCTCTCTCCAGGGCTGCCCCTCGGGCCTGGACAAGACAGGCACCTGTCACCTTGCTGTGATGGTGCAGGAAACAGGTGCTGTGTCCATCAGTAGAGAGCCACTGGCACAGGGTGCAGAGGAGAGGAAATGGAAAGTGGTCAGTGCTTGCGTGTGTG